>UESW01004561.1:593983-674929 GCA_900491605.1 Calamus simplicifolius | reverse complement strand
CCAATCATTCCATGATATCATCCTTTTGTGATTTGTTAAAGTCATTCATAGTTACTTGTATTTGATCAACTGCAGCATCAATATCTCTTCTTAACTGATTGGTTCTATCAAGATACACATTGGATCCATCAGCTATCCCTTGAAGTCTTTCAAATATCTTCTTAAGCTCAGCATTGAGTGAATCCACATGGGTACCAACAGAAAATGAAAGTAAGTCAAGTCTTGAAATGATGTCTTCCTTTAATTCTCTAATATCTTCTCTCAATTGACCAATTTCATCTTTCCTTTGATTATCAAATTCTGCAAACATAGCTCTAAGTTGACATAACTGCTCATCTGAAAATCTCACAGAAGAAGATGAAGTCTGAGGTGGAGGAGAATAATGCATGCTAGGTCCTGCCTCAGACGGTCCAGCAACAGAAGGTCCAACCTCGACCTCAGCTCCAATGTCTTCAACTCTGTCCTCCTCAGCTCTAACATCTTCTTGACCTTTTCTTATCCAACTACCATTAACTTTCTTGAAGCCCATGCGGTGAATAGTGGCCAATGAATAGTAGTCAGTATGTCTCAAATTTCTTCTGGGCTCACTATCACTAATTTCAATTCCTTGGCTTCTGAATAACTGAGTCAAGATCATGCCATAGGGAAGACAGGATTTCCTCTTACTCCCACAATCAGCTATATACCATAATATCATAATGGGTAAGTTGATTGGCTTGCCTGAAACTACAGCATCCATAACAAAGATATCCCTCTCAGACAAGTAGTCAAAACGGCCTGTCTTAGGGAAAAGAATCCTGCTGCAGATGTTATGAAGCAATCTTAAGTCCAGTGGCAGCTGATTGGCAAAGACTTCTTCAAATCCCTCAAAATTTCTATTCAATAATCTTGTGAGGGCAGGTGACCTATCCTCTGGGTCAAAAGTGGAAGGTCCAGATAGGGGTAAGTCCAATAATTTAGAAAGAATGAGGCAGTGACATTCAAACCAACTCCTCTAATGCTGACCAAACCATTGTCCCCTCTAGTCAAATTTCTATAAAACTCTTTAACTAAAGCTGGGTATGTGGGACAGTCCAAGGAGCATATCTTTTCAAATCCCATTTCCTTTAACTGTGACCCTACAAGCAATCCCTCTCTCTCAAACAAATCAAAGTCAAACTTCCTTCCTGTAGTAATGACTCTACTCGCAAGGTGATCTACCTGAGGAGTAGTGGCAGTAGGAGCAGGCGAATCGTCCGAAGAGGAAGCAGACGAAGAGTCCGGAGTCGGCTCGCGAACGGGTCGACGCACGGTCTTCTTCCTTTTCATCCCGGCACGGCTACTACTAGCACCACGGGTTTTGGGGGCCATTGAATCAAGGTGGAATGATTGTTTAAGGATTTTGGAAGATTTTGGAAGTTTGAAGGGTTTTGGAGGGTTTTGAGAGTGATTTGGAATGATTAGAATCGATCGATGGGTCGGCTCGTGCCCTAATAAAGCGATTTGGGACCACGTCGAGTCGACTCGCGCAAAGCGTAGAGTCGGCTCGGGTAAGTCACAGAGCACAGACACGATCTCGAGTCGACTCGCTCAGAGAAGGGGTCGACTCCTGAGTTTCAGCAGAAACTCGAGTCGACTCCGATACTCTCGAGTCGGCTCCGAAACCATTTCAGAGTAAAAAATTAAAATTTTTCAGAGTGTCTGAAATGAACCCGGATTTGATCTTTGAGTATGATTAAAAATCATGGATTTTGATAGATCAAATTGATATGAGTTCTAGATAAAATTTCCTTAAGATTTTGAGAATTGAAAGAACTCTAGATATATTTCCTTAGAGGTTTCAAAATCTATCCAAAAGGGTTACAAATTCCTAACTCTCCTCTAAGATAACAAAATCTTTCTTCGCTTAAAGGTTTTGTAAAGATGTCAGCTAGTTGTTCTTCAGTGTTTACATAATCTAAACAAATTTCATCATTAGCTACATGTTCCCTTATAAAATGATATCTAATTTCTATGTGTTTTGTCCTTGAGTGTTGAATCGGATTTTTTAGTTAAATTGATTGCGCTAGTGTTATCACATCTTATGGGTGTTTTATCAAGTGTGATACCATAGTCTTCAAGTTGTCGCTTAATCCATAGGATTTGCGCACAGCAACTTCCAGCTGCTACATATTCAGCTTCAGTAGTTGATAATGCAACTGAATTTTGCTTTTTGCTAAACCATGTGATTAAGTTACTTCCTAAGAAATGGCATGCACCACTTGTGCTTTTTCTATCTAGTTTACATCCAGCATAATCAGAATCCGAATATGCAATTAGGTTTAATGTGAGTCTCTAGAATACCATAAACCTACATTTTTAGTTCCATTTAGATATCTTAAAATTCTTTTAACAGCTATTAAATGTGATTCTTTAGGTTCAGATTGAAATCTAGCACATAAACATACTGAAAACATAATATCTGGTCTACTTGCTGTTAAATAAAGAAGGGATCCGATAATACCTCGATAATACTTTTGATCAACCTTTTTACCTTCTTCATCTTTGTCCAGCTTGCATGAAGGACTCATTGGAGTTCCGAGGGGTTTCATTGTTTCCATACCAAACTTTTTGAGTAGTTCTCTTGTGTATTTGGTTTGGTTGATAAAGATTCCCTCCTTGCATTGTTTGATTTGGAGTCCAAGGAAGAAGTTGAGTTCTCCCATCATGCTCATCTCGAATTCTCCCTGCATCAACTTTGCAAATTCTTGACAAAGAGAATCGTTAGTAGCACCAAAAATAATGTCATCTACGTATATTTGTACTACAAGTAAATCTTTATTTTTTCTTTTCAAAAATAGTGTTTTATCAACATTACCTCTTGTAAAATCATTTTCTATTAAGAATTTACTTAACCTATCATACCAAGCTCTAGGTGCTTGTTTCAAACCATATAAAGCTTTGTGCAATTTAAAAACGTGATTTGAAAATTCGTGATCTTCAAAACCTGGTGGTTGTTCTACATAAACTTCTTCATTTATAAATCCATTTAAAAATGCGCTTTTAACATCCATTTGAAATAAGTTAAATTCATATGACATGCAAATGCAAGTAATAATCTAATGGCTTCAATCTAGCTACAGGTGCAAAGGTTTCATCAAAATCAATACCTTCTTTTGATTATATCCTTTTGCAACCAATCTAGCTTTGTTTCTAATTACTATGCCATTTTCATCTAATTTATTTCTAAAAACCCATTTTGATCCTATTACTGAATGATTTTTAGGTCTTTCAACTAAAGTCCAAACATTATTTCTAGTAAATTGATTTAGTTCTTCTTGCATTGCTATCATCCAATTATTATCTTTCTCAGCTTCTTCAATAGTTTTAGGTTCTATTTGTGAGACAAATGCAAGATGATTACTAATATTTCTCATAAATGATCTAGTTCTTATTCCTTGAGAAGGATCACCTATAATCAATTCCTTAGGATGACTATGAGCATATCTCCAGTCTCTTGGAAGATCTATATCATTATGATCAATATTGACATCATCGTCCTTATGTGAATCATCATCTTTAGCCTCTTGTTCATGATCAGAAGATACTTCAATATTAAGTTTTTCAAGATCTTTTTCAATTATGTTTGTATCTTCCTCATCATCAATCTTTTCAGATCCAGTTGCTAAAGATTCATCAAAAACTACATGTATGGATTCTTCTACTATTAAGGTTTTCTTGTTAAAGATTCTATATGCCTTACTAGTCGTTGAATAACCTAGAAAAATTCCTTCATCAGATTTAGCATCAAATTTTCCTAAGTTGTTTTTACCATTATTATGAATGAAACATTTACATCCAAATGCATGAAAGTATTTTATATTTGGTTTTCTTTCATTCCATAATTCATAAGGTGTTTTCTTTAATATTGGTCTTATTAATGCTCTATTTAAGATGTAACATGCTGTGTTAATTGCTTCCGCCCAAAAATACTTTGGTAAGTTGCTTTCGCATAGCATGGTACGGGCCATGTCTTCTAAGGTTCTATTTTTTCTTTCAACTACACCGTTTTGTTGTGGAGTCCTAGGGGCTGAAAAGTTATGATTAATTCCATTTTCAGAACAAAAACTTTCAAATAAGTGATTTTCAAATTCAGTTCCATGATCACTTCTTAGAGACACTATGGTAGTGTTTTTCTCATTTGTGACTTTCTTGAAGAATTTCAGAAATATCGAGAAAGTCTCATCTTTGTGAGCTAAAAACATTACCCAAGTATATCTAGAATAATCATCTACAATCACTAGACCATATTTCTTTCCTCCTAGACTTGTGGTTCTAGTTGGTCCGAAAAGGTCCATGTGAAGTAGCTCTAAGCCCTAGAAGTTGAAACAACATTTTTAGATTTGAAAGAACTTCTAGTTTGTTTTCCAAATTGACATGCATCACAGATTTTGTTATTTTCAAAATCTAACTTAGGTAAACCTTTAACTAAATCCATCTTAATTAGTTTTGAAATAAGGTGTGTGCTTGCATGACCTAATCTACGATGCCACAACCAACTAATTTCATTTATGTTAGCATTGTCAGCAATTAGGCAATGATTACTTTCAGATAATTTGTCTAAGTCAACTAAGTACACATTGCCATGTCTATAACCAGTAAAAACAATGCTATCATTAATGGAATCAGATACTATGCAAATAGAAGATTTAAATGAAACATTAAAGTTCTTATCACATAGTTGGCTTATACTAATTAAATTGTGCTTTAAACCATCAACATAAAGTACATTATCAATAAATATAGATGGAGTTATGCGAACTTTACCAAGGCCCATAATTTGACCTTTACCGTTATCGCCAAACGTCACAACTCCACCTTTCTTTTCTTCTAGGGTGATGAATTCCTCTTTGTCACCCGTCATATGTCTTGAGCAGCCACTATCAAGATACCACTTTTTCTTTGATCTTTTGGCTACAAGACATTCCTGCAAAATATCAAACTTTATGTTTAGGTACCCAAGCTTTCTTGGGTCCTTCATGGTTAGTAGCAACAAAAATTGTTCCTTTCGGAACCCATATTTTCTTTGCTTTAATATTTAACTTGTTGTTATTATTTAATGTTTTGCATTCAAATGATTTATGACCTTTTTCATTACATTTAAAACAAGTTATATTACTTTGATTGGCTTTTACAAAAATATTCTTTAAAGATTTTTGTTTCCTATAATATTATAACCTAGGCCAGCTTTATCGAAAACAGCTTTTTGATTATCTAAAATCATGTTAGTTTAGTTGAACTTAAGGTGAATTTCTCAACAATGTCTTTATATTTTAACTTCTTTCTTTAATGAATCATTGTCTTTAACTTGCTGTTCTTTTTCTAAAGCTAAGGTTTCTAATTGATCTTTTAAATCTTTTGTTGAGTTTTTAGTTTCAGATTTTAACAAATCTATTTCTTGATTAAGTTATCTCTTTCTTTGCTAAGTTCTTCTTTTTCATTAGTTAAGTTCTTAACTTCTAAAGCTAATTCATTTTTACTTTTAGCTAAGCTAATATTGTCATTTTTCAAAAACTTATACTTCTTTTTTAAAGATTTAAAATCAATCATAAGTTCATTGAAAGCCTCAAACATTTCATCAAAAGTGAATTCATCATTTGAGTTTTCAGAACTTACCTCATTGTCGTTGTCGTCGTTGTTGGCCATGAAATAGATATTGGCAACTTCTTTTGTTCTTCTTCTTCTGACGAGGAAGATTCATCAGACCATGTTGCCATGTATGCTTTCTTCTTTTTCTTGTAGGCCTTTTTCAGCAAAGGACAATCATATCTAAAGTGCCCTGGCTTTTTACACTCATAACATACTAAGGGCTCTTTCTCTTTTTCTTTCTCCTTGTCCTTTTTCCTATCCTTTTCTCCATCAATTCTTGCTCCAAATTTCTTTTTATGGAAGGGCCTTTTTCTCATAAACTTTCTGAATTTTTTGGCCAAGAGAGCAGTTTCCTCATCATCTTCATCATTACTTTCACTGCTGCTCTCTTCCATTTCTGCAGTTTTGAGGGTAAATATTTTCTTTCTTTTTGTTTCCTCCTCAACATGCTGCTTCATTGTCAGCTCGTGGGTCATTAGGGATCCTAGAATCTCCTCTAAAGGTAATGCATTGAGGTCCTTTGCTTCTTGGATAGCAGTGACTTTCGCTTCCCACGATCTTGGTAGTGACCTGAGAATTTTACGCACAAGGTCAGCATTAGAATAAATTCTATCAAGACTCTTTAAACCATTCACAATATCAGTGAATCTAGTGAACATGCATGTGATGGTTTCAGTTTGTTCCATTGTAAACAATTCATATTTGTGAACCAAAATGTTTATTTTTGATTCCTTAACTTGGTTTGTTCCTTCATGTGTTATTTCCAACCTATCCCAAATTTTTTTGCGGAATTACATGTTGAGATTCGGTTGAATTCATTTGAGTCTAAGGAACAATATAAAATGTTAATGGCTTTAGCATTTAATTGAGCCATTCTTCTATCATTGTCATTCCAATCCCTTTCGGGCTTAGGAACAAGAATGCCTTCAACTAAGTGTGTGGGTGTACTAGGTCCATTAGTTATTACTCCCCACAATTCATAATCAGAAGCTTGAATGAATATTCTCATTCTTGCTTTCCAATATGAATAGTTGGTTCCATTAAATAAAGAAGGTCGATTCGTAGAATGACCTTCAGCAAAACATGAACTACTTTGTGTTGCCATAAGGATCTTTAGCCCTTGATCATGAGATCAAATTCTAAATGAGCACTTGCTCTGATACCAATTGTTGGCCCAGATGGCAACCCAAGAGGGGGGGGGTGAATTGGGTTCTTAAAAATTTAAGTCTTTTTAACTTTAGTTGATTAGTTAGCTAGATGTGCAAGTGAGAGGCTAACTTAAATCAATACACAAGCAAATAAACAGAGATAGACAGAGAGAAAATATAGCACGGCAAACACAAGATAATTTTATAGTGGTTCGTGCAATCAACACCTACGTCCACTCCCAAGATTCACTTGGGTCCACACTATAATCTCTTCAGATTACAGCCGAGTTGTTTTCCAAGCTAACAACTCAAACTTGTTGTTTTCCAGGTGCACAACGAACCCAGCCGGTTTTACACGGGCTTACCAATACAAAACCCTACACGTTGTTTTTCACGGGCTCACAACTAACCCAACACAAGCACTCCGGCTTGCAACGAGGTATAATAACCTCCACTGATTCAATCCACTGATTGAATCAGCAAACAACCAATAATAACAGAGTTTAAATATTGAAATGCTCCCCTTGAGCAATATACAAATAAAGTATAAAAGGGTAAGAAAAGCCTGATAAGATTGCAGATGGTTGTGGCTTTGGCTTTCTTCCTTCTCCTCTTTAACTCCTCTTGAAGTAATGAATCAGGCCTCAGCAAGATTCTTGACCGTTTAAAAACTTTGGAGTTGAGATGAAGCTTTTTCTCTTTTTGTTGAATGTTGAAAATCCTTCGATTTGATCTTTGAAAAGCTTTTGGATTTTCTTTTGACTCTTGTGGATTGATGAGATGGAGCAGACGGTACTTCCTCTTTGATTTCACTCCTTTTGAATCACTCTATTTCGAACTAGAAGATTTTTCTATGAAAGCTCTGTTTTTCCCTCTTTTGAAAGATATTCTTTTCTCTCTTTTTGATTTTTTCTTTTCTCTTTTGATTTGAAAAGAGCTCCTCTATTTATAGATTCTGCAAAAATATATCCGTTAGAAACACAGAAAAATAGCCGTTATTTAAAATTCTTACCGTTGGAGCTGATGTGTCATCGTGAAAAATCGCGTCCAGATTTCATAGAGTCGGCTCGAGCTTTATGGGAGTCGGCTCGCATAGTTAATTCCAGAAACACCTAACTTTCAGGGGTCGACTCGCGATATGCGGGGAGTCGACTCGATAAGTGCTCAAAAATGAGCCTTTCTACCGTCTGAGTCGAGTCGGCTCGCACAATCTTGAGTCGGCTCGCGAAGGTTCAGGGGTCGACTCTTGAAAACTCAAGTGTCGACTCAGGACAACATTGAAAAAACAGCTATTTGGGGAGTCGACTCGGAAACCCTTGAGTCGGCTCGGGAGCGATACGAAAATCAGAAAAATATTCTGATAGACTTTAAAACTCGTCCCAAATAAATTTAAATATTAATGTGACTTCAATAAATTAAATATGTCATTAAGCATGGATTCAAGACATGTTTCAAGAAATCATTGATTGAAATATAATGTGTAAAAATTTCTTTTTGAAATCTTCAATATAGAGTTTGAAACTTCTTTTTCAAATTGATTCAAAACTCAGTGAATTTAAACATTTAGAGTCCATTGCTTTCATTTTGAATAAGCTCAAGGTTTTTTGATAAGTAAACTCATTGTTTCTATTAATATATTCATGGCTTTTGGAAATCATCAAAATCAATAGAGTTGGGGCAATTATGTTTCAATAATTTCTCAACAACCCCCCTCCTCACATGGCAAAAGATTCCCCGGGCGGATGAGCCCAGGAATCCGGATCAGAGGAGGAGGCAAAGTTCACGTAAGCCATGGGGGTATGCGTACACTTCCTACCCTGTGTCCCCCATAGCAAACCGCAAAGGACACACAGGAGGCGCGTATGTGCGCTCTCTATGTGATCTCTGCGAACCTCCTGTGCGCTCTCCATATGATCTTCGGAACTCCTCTCTTGAGGACGAGCTGCTCTCCAGCGGCCCCTTCATCGCCCCAACTATTCGGGGGAAGATGACTTGCCAAAGGAAAACTCAGTCCCCCTACTCTCAACCTCGAAGATATGGACATCACGAACGCTTACACGACTCACAAAAGGGAAGGTCTTGCGGATGGCCTAGCACGGCCCCTTCCTCCCCTCATTTTATAGGCAAACAAACCGGGGTTTGCTATCAAAGCAGAGAGCCTCGAGATTCTGAATGCCCTATCTACACTACCACGTAGCCTCCCAGGACAAAAGTTGCACCCTTCGATGTGTGCCAAAACGCGCCGCCTGAGTCATGACGTATGCCAAAAGATTTTCCTCTAACCTCGAATCAAGGGCATTAAATGCGGAAGATCGTCCGTAGACCCTCAAAACATGGGCTGGCCCAGGGAATTTTCCTTCTTTGAGAAATGCCAGAAGGCGAGCGATCCACCTCCGGTCCCGAATCAGGAGCCTTAAATGCCCCGAATCGCCTACGAGTTCCTAGGATGTGATCAGGCCTAGGAAACTCCGACTTGAAGGCGACATCGTCCAATGAAAATCGAATGCTTGCCCCGCACGTCAAAAGGGCGTACATCGGAAAAGATCAGCGCAGTAAATGCTCTGGGCAAAAGGCAAAAATGCCCCTCTTCCGGGATGTCTTGACAAAAGGCGGGCTAGCCCCAATCAGATCGAGGTTAAATGCTACTTTATCCCTCAGCCTAAACTGGTACTAACAGAACGCTCCTTGTGCTATAGAGAGACCAAATGATATGAAGCATTTCGGATGAAACTTATAAGCTCTCCTTTATCTCGGTCAAAAATGGAAGCACCACATCCGTGCCTTACCGCGATCTCCTAGGGTCCCCTAAGGGGACAGATCGTTCACAAGACTCATACAACGAGAACCAAAATCTCAGAAATGAAAAATAAACGGCCATGAGCACAAGGGTTACAAAAAACCTTCCTTCATTCATTGCAAAAAGAGAAACAAAAAGAAAGAAAAGAAAAAGATACACTAGCCCTCACTGGGGCTTACTGTCCTCCCCTGGCGCCACCGAGCTTCCCCCGTGACGTGGGGTTAGTTCGGCAACCCGCTGCTCGAGGGACGCCACCTCCCCCAACAGCCGGTTGTTGATTCAGCGGAGGAGCTCGATCTCCCTCATTGCGATGGTCAAATACTGCTCAGCCACCCTCGCAAGCTCCTCGCATCTTGCAAACGACATCGCCAGAACTTCTGCGTCAACAGTCACCGTCACATGGCCCCTATGGGACTCCCCGTGGCCTCTGCCGCCACCGCCAGATGCTCCGGCAGACTGCCTCCCGCCTCTGGAAGCCATCTCAGTGGCTAAAAATCTTGGGAGGTTAGCTAGGAAGGCGGTTAACGATGGCGTACCCCTCACTAGTATTTGTACCACTTTCGGGCGAGTATTCTGATTGCTCGAACCATCGTTTCCAATACCATTACTGCGGAGGCGCACCACGTGTCGCCGCCTCAGTGGGCTCTCGCGGGGACCGAAGAGTCCCTCCCCTCAACAAAGAGGATCATAAATGGATAACGCTCGGAATGCGTCCTCTCTTCTTTGAACCCAAGCCCCCTTTTATTTAGGTCACGGCACTTGTGATTACGTTCCCCACTCCTGAATCCACACTTTGGGATAGGGAGCCTCGGAGGGGTCGAGTAATAAATCTCCATGCCTCGTCCAAGGGCGTCTTTTCTTCGGGGACGGACACGCCGAAGAAGGAGAAGAAAAGGTCAATCAGAAAAGGCAAACAAACGAAAACAAAAGGTCCGTTTATACAGAAAATACACATGAGGGCCCCCAAGAAATTAAGGCTGGGGATCAGACCCAACGTCTCCTACAGCAGTATCAGCGGGGGCACCGCTTGG
This sequence comes from Calamus simplicifolius, assembly GCA_900491605.1. Classification (NCBI taxonomy): domain Eukaryota; kingdom Viridiplantae; phylum Streptophyta; class Magnoliopsida; order Arecales; family Arecaceae; genus Calamus; species Calamus simplicifolius. Next base: position 664,346 of record UESW01004561.1, on the reverse strand, counting down.
CTCCCCCTTCTTAACAGTGTCCCGCCGAGATACTTTGGTAGCCGCATCGGTGCCCAAAATAGCTTCGAGATCAACGTCTAAGATCTCCTCATATTCGTCCTCCTCGGCTCTCGGGGTGCAGATCTCATAGCATTCAGCATCCAGATAGGACAAGTCCAGGTCAGGATAAGCTTGAGTGACCTTAGCTCGCGCCTCCTCCTCGCCGAACCGGAATGCATCGGCACATGCCGCCCTGCGTTCCTCGGCAAATTGAGTAGAGCTCTTATACTCCACCACTGAAGAGGCCCGTGTGTTTGCCTCGGCCAATTGTTTCTCCAATTCAGAAGTCCTTCGGTGCCTCGAAGCCATCTCCTCTCCGAAGGCCTTCAGCCGCTCCTGAAACTCCAGACTCATCTTGTTCACCTGCAGACAAAGAGCCGAGTAAGGCAAGAGTCAGAAGGCCAAAATGGACAAAACAGGGGACACCCTACCTGCTCGTCCTGCCGAGCCAGTTCATGGCTCAGTACTTGAACCCTATCAAGAGCCTTCGATTTAGCCGATTGATTTTGACGAAGACTCTCTTTGAGTTCATCAACCCGGGACTGTCTGTCCCCAATCTCCCGATGAGCATAGTCGAGATCGTCGGAGAGCCGAGCAGCTCGTTCATCCGATCATTTTAGCTGATCCTTCATTTCGGTGAGCTCTTAATTCAAACGGGTAAGCTGGTCCTGTTGCCGCCGACACTTGTGCTCTTCCTCCTCGAGCCTCTTGCTCTAGTTGCTTCTATCTTCGGCATGGCTGGCCTTCAGCTGGTCCCATCTCTTCTCGAAAAACTGCTGCATGGCCTTGACCTTATCTTCATGCTCTGCTCTAATCTATGATAATTTCAGACTAGCCTTGTTGGATTGCTCGCGAAAGCCCTGAAGCTCATTGACTTGCATTGCAAGTTGAGAGGCTCTTTCTCTCTCAGCTGTAAGAATCTTGCGAGTCTCCTTGAGCTCCCTCTAGGAGATCGCCAAAGCTCGGGAAAGACTGGCTATTGAATCTACCCTCTCCTTGAGGTGACCGATTTCTTTACGGGCTTGATCCCAAGCTCCGATAGCCAGATGCAAATGCTATTTTAACGCCCTCATGATCAAAGCATTCTGCAAAAAGAATCACACATATGGAAACACGGTCGAACTAACTAACTAAAAACTCTACTTCAGGGCGATGGCTTACCCGAGATGCATAATCCGTGGCAATCCTCGTGAGGGAAATGTCATCGATCTTGGTAAGAAGGAAAGCTTCATTCGGCACTTCAGTATACCTGAAGGCCACATCGACAAGGTCCACAGGGTTGTCCCCTCCGGCCGAGGAACTTTCTTCCTCATGGAACGCAGACCGCATTAAAGCAGAGAATATGGCACTAACCTCCGGATCACGTAGGTAAAAATCTTCACTCAAGAGGCCAACTTGGGAACCCGCAGCCACCGGGGCCCTCGTCCGACTAACCTCCTCCACCAAGGCCCTCATTTGAGAGGCCTCGGGCATTTCAGCTCCGACAAGTGGAGCCTCAGCCCGGACATCCCCTTCGCTAAGCGGCTCCCCCTCCTCTTCAGACATTTCTCTACTCCTGGCGGACTCTTCTTGAGCTTCAATTTCTCTCGGGGCCTTCGGTGCCTCGGTAGAAGGCCCCTCGCCGGAAGACGTCCCACGGAGTTCAGTCACTGGTTCAGCTGGTTCAGTTGTCCCTTCATCCTCCACCGGCTCTCCCGTAGGCAGCCCAGGCTGAACTTCAGTAGCTACAACCATTTCTCCCACCTCGATTGAAGCGAAGACCGCTCCTGCCTCCGCCTGCAATGCCTTCGGACCACCGGCCTCCAATGAGGGAGACTGAGCGACCCCGACCGCGGGGGTCTCTGAGTAAACTGACGTCGCTTCCGTGCCATCATCTGGCAAAACGACAACAGGTGGGGAGAAAATTTCGGCAGCCTCCTCCGAAACCCCTGCGGTATCCTGACCTCTCTCCGCTGACGGACCTTCCTCCGGCATTGAAGGACCGCGTGCCGCCACTGGAACTTTGATACTTTCATCCCGCGGCAATGAGGGACGGCGATCATCGCCATCTCTCCTGATCCCTCTAGGGCAGGAACCGGAAGGGCGAGACCTTTTCTTGGCCCTATGCTTACTGCTGGGGCCAGGCCTCCCGCGACACTTACCCAGTTCCTCTCTCATCTGATCTATGAACGCCGACCTTCTGGCTGCAGACGCAATGCAACTCGTCCGTTAGCTCGTACAAAAATCGAAGCTAAAATCGCCTTAACCTGTTAGCTACAAAACAATACTTACCGCGAGGATCAACGGGGCTCAATCCAGCTGCGAAAAGAGCGTCCTCTGATAGAAGGGTGCTAGCTGGAAGCACTTGACTGCTGCGCAACACGATCAGATCCCTCTTCTCCTGCTCGGATAACTCTGGATGCGCTTCCGGATCTTTTACATAACGTCCCCACACCCGAGGAAAATCCGAGCCGATATTTCCTTCGACTATGAAGAATCGCAATTTCCATTCTTTTATCGACGACGGATTATCTCAAATCATCTTAAAAGACCTCCAGGGACCGATGTAAGGCCACTCGAAGGCCCTCCCAGAAACCAAGTTGTAGCACACCCTGAACATCGGGAGAGTCACGGTTACCTCAACGCGGCTGCACAGCGAGATGAATCCGATAAGGTTGCGCCAGCTATTGGGAGCCACCATGGTGAAGCATATATTGTAGAACCTCATTACCTCCCAAACCAGCGGATGAAGAGGAAACCTGAGGCCCGCCCTCAAACTTTCCTCATAACAGAATGCTCCATCCCCTAGTTCAAATGTCACCCTGTCGTCGGCCGTCGGGAGCAATAGTATAACATCCTGAGGAATCTTGTATAGGCGGCGTATCTGTTCCAGATCTGCCAGGGTCACCTCTGAAGCCAAATCGCTCGGACTCACCATGCTTTCGATCGAAAGAGACGATGAGCAAGGTCGCCAAGAAAATAGGAGAATGAAGTTCTTCAAGGGAAAGCTAAAGAGCGCTGCGAATGGGGTTGGCGCCGCTTCAACTCCATTTTTCCCAAAAGAAACCACCTCAAGGAGAAGATAAGGCGTCTCAACCAAGACGTCTGGAACTGCCGCTGCAGGCGCCATGAAGATCAAGATCCCCTACGTGGCGCAACCCGGCCGTTGCACCCAAGAAACGATGGATCCACCTCGTAAAGGCAAGGCGGCCACGCAGCATTACCTAGGGCATCATTACGTGGGCTGTCAAATCCAGATCCTCCCGTTCAGATCGTGCCGCCTAGGTCTATACTCCCTATGCCCAAACCTACGCTTCGAACTATGGAGTGAGGGGCATGTGTTGAGGGGTAAAATCGTTATTGCATTGATAATCGTGCGAAGGGGCTAGATCAGCCCTGGCCCTCACTTGCTACACTGTGCCCACAAAGAATGAGCTAACCAATATGATTCGGCGGACCAAGCAACCCATAGCTCGGCCTCCCCGAGCAATCCATAGCTCGGCCTCCCGAGCAATCCATAGCTTGACGTGCGCTTCTGTGGAACGAAACTATTTTCACGTCTGGCTTATTTCTTCTGTCATATCTCAGCCGCCCTCGCACCTCGACAATTCAAGCCATGCTTATGCCCCGGCAGCACGAACTATTTGTGCATTTCGGCCATCAAGGCCGGGTCATCCCTCGACCGTCCGAACCAAGCCTTTCTGCGCCCCTACGGAACCAGTATGACAAGCTAGTATTTAAGATAACTTATAAGCGAATAAATGAACGTAGTTTATGTATTTACATCAGAGTATTGCAGTAATTATCTTATCAATTTTAATTAGCTCATATTTTCAACCAAAAAAAAAAAGATCAAGGAATGGTGCTGGGAAATATGACGGTTCAAATAAGTTTGTAGATTTCATGATTCCATGATTATTGATATATTTAAGATATTTTTTTAGATGGATGTCAATATCTGTGATCAAGAGAGCAAGGGCTTTTCTGATTTCTCACTAGCATTGCTTCCTTTTCTTTGCTGATCACCTCTCAGCAGTGCGAGAGATTAAAAAAAAAAAAAAAAGGGCAATTCGGCTTCCAAAGAGGTCCAAGTCGGTTCCACTTTTAGATTTTGTGATCTAGATTTACGTAAATGTGTTTTTTGAGCAAATTTTACATGGACAAGTTGCTCAAGGGATTTATAAATATTTGGTTTCTCAAGGGAGCATGACCATTAATAATACATGCAAAAATTTTATCTACCTAAGTCGCATGAGGGACTTTGACTGCAAATCCACTGCATTCAGACGTTGGGATTGTATAGGAAACTTCCTAAGGAATCCAAAGTATTTGGCCTCTGAAGCTTATCTTCTTGCTTCCTGACCTCAAACTGCATGCAGTGTTTTAGATCATTAAGCATCTTCCAAGTGGCCCATGCAATTAAGCTTCAAAGGTTTCGATAGTGAGCTTGTAAGGCATTCTAGCTCGGATTCAGACAAAGATATGCTTATCCTTTTGGAGATCCAAACTACATCGGATCCCCTAAATATTCTCAACCTCGGATTCTTACTACATTTGATATTCTATCTGCATAAATTGGACCCCTAATTAAGGACCCATTCTTAGGTCCACATGTCAAAATATTTCACAAATTCTTGTGCAAATAGTTGGCAGAAATTTTCAGTGCATCAAGAACAATTTTTCTCCAAGTCACGATACATTCAAGGTTTAGAAGTCTGACAAAGAAATGAAGACCATAGCAACAGAATTCTATCTCATAGACTTTCTGTTGAAAATCTTTGAATTCTTTAGCATGCTTGTTTGAAGATATCAAATTTTCTATGGTGGGCCTCAATGGTGATAAATACAACAGAAATGGCTCACACTTGACAAAACCTTTTCGCTGAAAAGAACATTTCTTTACCCATCCTTCCAATGGGATTGAGCGCTAGCTATTCGACAATGAACTTGTTGGGTTGGATGGACAAATCAGTATGGTATTAGGGGTGGAGACCGAGAGTATAAATTTCTAAGCTTGGGTGGCGTACTGAATGTGGAGTTCATCTCCCATATAGTGAGAGATCTGGCAGTCACAGAAGCACTGGTGGCATTGTTGAAGAGGAAGACTTTTGCTGCTCTGTAAATTGCTTCAGTTGGGTAGACGCGAGAAGTGATGCATGTCCTCCCCCTTTGAGCAAAGCTCTCAATGATGGAGTGATCCACCTGGGGACAAAAATCACATTCCATTCACATTCTATCCAAGTTGTAAATGCCATTCAAGTATTAATCTACGAACACTGGAGTGATATTTAGTCATATGTTCCAAAAATGAAATTAAATAATCTGCACTTGATCATATAGTAAATATACTTCCTCTTTTATATGAATGCAATAATCACGATAAATCTCTCTTATTTTCCATTAAAAATGTTTCATGATCTGCGAGAATTTGGAGACTAACTTTTGAGAATTTTTCTGATAGTCAACTATAGTCCTCTTTTGTAAATTCCTTATAAATACTTGATTTTAATATAATTTTCTCATGGGGAAAGTTACAAACCCTTCGATTTCCTCCCCCACAAAAAAGGGGATTGTTTTATTAATGTTGACCACATGATATGATCTAAAATTTAAATGTAAACTCTGCACTAGTGGTTTGCTAACTTTCATTCTGTCTTCTTATCTAAAAATATGAGCTAAAGAGGTAAATTTTTATTGGAGCATGCAAATTTTTGCAATGACAAAAGAGCATGCCTTAACTTCCAAATTCATGCCTTTAAAGAGCAGGATTGGTTACCAAAAATTTGATAAAACCAATGATCTATTGGATATTTAAGTTTTGAACGACTCACTGTCAATATGGCTTAAAAGAGCTAGACTTCATTAGAGAGAAAATTTACCAAATTATAATTTTTTCTCTAACCAAACTATTCCATTGCTTCCTGATTTTTAACTATGATAATGAGATTCATCCAATATTCAGGCGGGCATGTTGCCCTCCTGTTTCTCCACAAAAAAAAAAAAAAAAAAAAAAAGAAAAAAAAAATGATTCATCTATTTTTAAAATACTTGGAGATGCACTATCCTTTAGATAATCAAAGGAAAATACAGAAGACAAGTCCTAGAATGCCCACTTACCAGTATTCTCACGGACAACCTTTCTCCATCGAGCACCGGAACCGTGTTGCCAACTACCTTCTTAACGATGTCATTTGCCCCGGATGACCTACATATTTGAGCATATTAATGCATGCATTAAGTTCTACAGACCAATGTTCTGATTAATTTACAACCCACTGAAAATGGCAAAGCACTACCAGAAAAACTCTAGAGAAAAGAATATAGAGTATTTCGCATGGCATCAACTTCCACGTTGATGTAGCCGCGTATTTGTAACATATGTAGCATAGACATTCATGCGCATGTATAAAACTACGAGAGAGCTTCTTAAACATGAAGAGTGGAAAAGAAGCTCCACACCATCAAATAAATAGATGGAAAGGTCACGCTGGCAGGAAGAAGTGATCACTTGATCTCAAAATGCAATTTAATTTGCCATCCACCAATAACAAAGACTTAAGTTTCAAATGCCCATAATGCCGCTGCTTGACATGAGGCAAATGAAAACGTATTTATGCATGGGACGTGCTTGTAGTGTGAATGACATAGAGGCCACTGGATTGATTCTCATTTGGTGCAATCTGAATATTTAGTTGATTACAAGTACGATGTAGAGGGGGAAGTTGATCATTATCTGACGAGAAATGAGATGGGAGGACCAGCGGACTGGAACTTTATTATGCTCACAAAAAGCAAAGGGAGACACTTCTATGAATGTGGGTAGGCCGGGCCCTGGAACATTGGCTAGGATTTTGTTGCAATAAGTCAAGCCTGAATGCTAGAATCCTGTTATAGTCTATCTTTAAGAATCCTAGTTTGCACCAACCTTTAGACAGCCCACATTCATTTGTAAAGATGTATGACAAGAAGAAGATCGAGAATTATAAACCTCAATTCATCCTGGCAGAAGTGAGTGCGAAGGTTGCCGTCTGCTCCCCTTGCAATGTAGAAGTACACTGCAGTCTTCTCTGATAGCCTCTCATTGGCCAAGACGAGCAGCCCGAATGGTCCGATAGCGCCCCTCTCGGCAGCTCCACCGCTCGTGCTGCAGTTGTACGCTGCATCGGCCTCCAAAGTTTTTGTCGACGCCTCGTCGATCTCAAACTCAGCCTCTATATCCAACTGCAGCAAAAAAACACAAGAAGCTAAAATTTTCGATCTGAAACTTAAATGACCACAATATGCCGTACGTCCTTAGCTTCCTAGCTAGCTAGCTACCTGTGTGGCTCTGGTGACGTTGAGGGGGAGCACGGATCCGGCTTCAATGGTGACGCCACTGAAGTTCTTGCTTCTTGTCCTTAATCTATCCACTTCCTCCACAGGCCATTGGAGAAGGTTGCTGCTGGTTTTGGTATCAAAAAGCACCGTCCGGGGGATGGCCTGCCATGTTAATTACCATGTGAAGGGTGTTGAAGTCAAAGAATAGCTGTAGGAGAAACATCTTACATCTTCTTACATATCATATAAGGTCACCAACAAGCTCTTAAATCTAATGAAGAGTAAATCTAATCGCAAGATTATGTGGATGCACTTCAACCGTTGTGGATAATCCGTGAATTAATTAAGTCACCAAATTCTTTGACACTAAAATCGAGCAGACATGGGCCCTCACTGCACCAAGCTTCTGAAAGGACGAGTTTTTGTACGGAGACCTCAAGGACTAGATCTACAAAAGTGATTCCGTGACCCAACCTTGGATCCAAAAGGAAAGCTCTGTGCTACAGTCTGGACTGCCACATGAACAAGAGATTCGTGCGACCCACGATGGCATTAGATGGTTGGTTCGTATCACGAAACAACAATTCCCTTGCGACATGCAGCAGGCCAGTGGTGGAGAGCTCTGTCTCCGTGCCAGAGTCGTGCGTGTCCTCCAGCATTTTTCTTTCAGGAAAGAAAATGGAGTAAACTTAATTCCTGGTTGGCAATGAATTATTTAATTCCTACAACTTGGGTGCAAGTCAAATTTTGATATGCAAGAAAGGTATGTCGGATTCTTTTTACTTCGTTTATAATCAACATCTCCATGAACTTCACAAGTTCAGCAAGCAAATGCTAACAATCCTCATCATCGAAATTTAACTGGTATTTCAAAGAAAAAAAAATGATAACCATTTGTTAGGAAGGAAAATGATGGGTTACTAATATAAATGGATAAAAAAAAATTTACTATAGCAAGAATGTATCGATTGCATGCGAATTGATTGCTTGTGCATATGTATCATTGTACATATCGAAGCTCATTGAGCCTTATCAGGTATCGCATGCATAATAGCACGCAGATGATTGATCCATGCATGCTAGCTCATCGATGCAGTAAAATTTTTTATAAATAGATATTAGTGCTGTGAAGAGTTTTGATCTACGGGCCTTCATATCTACCCTGCAATTATTATACATGCATTATTGTTGATGATTATTGCATTGGTGTTTAAATGCATCTCATGTGTACATGCACATGCAAGCAAAGATCTCAAACGTCACATACAATTTATATTATTTATTATTTATAAAACCAAGATAGATATTTACAGCCTAATTCTTCAAACATGGTACTCATTCTGTGAGATGACATGCACGTGCACAGCCAATGATAAACCACAGGACTGCACGTTCTTCATCATATGGCCCCAATTTTAGTGGGTCCCATGTCAACATGCTACTGGCCCTATTGCAAACTAAAATTAAGAGGCATGGTCCAGCCTCTAAATAAAGAATAAAATATAACTATTTACCATCAACAGCCACCCATCTACTAGCATTCATTGGATGAATCATCCTACGTGGGTGCACACGTACGGCAACACCCATGCATTAATTCATGCAGCACACCCGACACGGAGACAAACCGATATCTCGGGCGAGAAAGTCAAGGAAAACAAGGAGATCGAAAAGACGTTGAGCGACATACCTGAACCGAAGCCCAGCCCTTCCGGACGTCGGCGTGCTCGCTGTCGGACTCGCCGATCCAACCCCATAACACCCTCCTCTTCTTCGCTTGGTCGTAGAACGTCTTCGACGCGTAGAACTTCCCCCAGTCGTACCGCAGCCCGATCCCCACGTCCAACTGCCCGTCCTCCGGCCGCCACGTGTTCGTCGCGGCATCGTACTTGCCGATGGCATAGTAGTCGTGCCGGTCGTCGTCCAAGCTCGCCTTCAACACGTACCTCACCCCGGGCCCCGCCGCCGCCGACGTGTCCATCCCCTCCGCCGCCTCCGGCCCCTCCGCCACCGACACCGGAAAGAAATCCACGCACTCCCACATCCCCGTACCCGGCACCCTATGCAGCAACCCCGGCACGAGCTCGTAGTGGACGAAATCCCGGGTCTCGTACACGATTGCGATGCCCGCGTGGGATCCATCCTTCGACCCGATGGCTGTCTTCCACGTGTCGTCCGACGGGTCGTACCAGAAGGTGGTGGGATCGCGGAAGTCCTTGGCGCCGAGCCCGGGCGGGGGGGTGAGGACCGGGTTGGAGTCGGACTTGACCCAGGATACTAAGAGCGGGTCGGATGGGTCGGCTGGGACGGCCAGGTTCTGGACCTGGACCGATTCGTTGGTTGAACCGGTGTAGAGCATGATGATTTGGCCGGTCGGGAGGATGGTAGCGGAGCCGGTCCAGACGCCAAGGAGATCGTACCAGCGGTCGGGTACCATGGCGAGGGGGAGGTGCTCCCAGTGGACCAGATCACGTGACACGGCGTGGCCCCACGTGATGTTCCCCCACACCGCCGAGTCCGGGTTGTACTGGTAGAAGAGATGATACCACCCGTTGTACCACATCGGCCCTGTGAAATTGCCATCGAATCAAATCCGACGGTCAGGATCTCTTCAGAACTTTCAAAATACTTGATGAACAATTTGTTTTCTTTTATTTTATTGTGGCTTACCGTTGGGATCTGAGGGAAAGAAGAGGAGGAAGCAAGATATCAGATTCCGCGACCAAGAAAAGGAGAGACGAAAAAGAAAAAGGTTAGAAATTGAAAAAGTATTTTTTTAATTTTTTTTTAAAAAAAAATGGGAGGAGCTAGAGATGAGACCGATACCGTTCATCCAGTTCTTGTGGGGTTGGAAGTGGAATCCGGTGCGCTGCCACTGGAGCATGTCGTTGGTCCAGGGGTAGGGCTGGGCGGCGGCAGCGGAGTCGCCGTCGGTTGTGGAGAGGAGCGTCGGGAAGGCGCCGGAGGTCTTCTCGGAGACGCCATCAGAGGGGCCGCGGGAGACGGGTTGGAATGCGACGTGGGAGGAGTCGAGGGAAGGGGCGCCGCGGCGGTCGCAGGAGAGGAAGCCGACGAGGCCGAGGAGGCAGAAGGCGGTGGCGAGGGGGAGAAGGCGGTTGTTGGTCCGACGACGCTCGGCTGGCACTTCGGCGGCGGAGCCGCCGGCGGGGAGGGGGCGTAGGAGTAGGGGAGCTGGGTGGATGACTGGAGGTGGCGGACGTCCATGGGCGGGTCTGGTCACGGCCCTGGCAACTCGAATCGATGGAGAATGAGAGCGTCTCGAGAGGGGAGGGGACGTTGGAATTGACGCGTGTTAATATAGACTATAGAGGCAATGGAATGGAATGGGTAGAGAGGATGGAGCCAAGAAGAAATCTAGAAGGAGAGAAATGGAAGCGAGATGGATGGGGACATACCACATACATTCCACGAGGCTTACCTGCCTTTCTTATAACAGCGGGCAATATTCATTTATGACGTGGATGATTAATTATGGTTGATGGGACCCACATATACGCCAATAGAAATGTGACAGGTTAGGTGGTCTCGCTCGATCTTGCCGGACGCTGCGGCTGCGGAGGAGCGAGGGGTGTGAGAGGCCCCTAAATCTTTGGAGTTATGTCGGAGGGAGGGAGAGAACGGCGCTTCCAAGCAGCCCAATGATTTCACCGGCTAAGATAAGATTCATGAAAAGCTTTGATTTGATATTCTTGATCTTATATCGTCAAAATTTCGGGTGAGCGAAGGTTGATGGTATTGATGCATTAAGTAAAAATATTTGATTTATTAAATTCAATAGTAACGTCTTTAAATTAAAAGATATATCATGATGCGATATTAAATGCTTACTTTTATTAAAGAATGAATTTATATTAAGCATTTAAGGCTTCATTAATTTTTTAAATATTATCTTACCTTTTTTTCTTGTTGGGGGTATCTTTCGATCTGATTATTAATTTAAAAAAAAAAAAGGTATTCAATAGTTTAATAAAAATTAATAATTTTTAAAAGTAAACAAAAATTGCTAAAGATTTTCAATGGTTATTAGATGAGTTGCAGTAAAAAAAAATCCTTAATTAAATAATAAATATCAGAATTAAGGATTAGGGGAGCTATAACTTGGGAATATTCCTTATAACAAAGGCTTTTCTTTATCTCTTTTATTTCATCTAAATTCTCTCTTATCAAGTTTTTGTCTCTCACTCAGATGGCAAGCAAAAGTCAGAATCACTTGCGAGTAATAAAATTAAAAAAAAAATTAGCACGTTGGAATTTAACCCGCACAATTATTTGACCAGGACCAGCATACACGGCGAAGCGGTTTGGTGGGTGTCGTGAGACAAGACAAGATCTCCAACAGCGCACGAACGCGAGATTAGCTGGATTCGAGCAATGACAACGGGACACGTAAGACGATGAATTGAATCACGTGTACGTGGGCCCCGCTTGACATTAATAGCCGGAAGGTTCCGGAGAAAAAGACGTTTTAAAAATGCATACTTTTCGGTGGGAAACGAACAGTGGTCCAGCTCCAGGCCGGTGCCGGGTAAGACGCTCTCATCGCCCGACGTTGGATGACTTTGGACGGTTCCACGGCCGGGGAAGTCGTCGAGCGTTTTTGTGTAGTAGCTTCACGCTGAGATTCGCGTCAAAGCAGGAGTCCTGCACGGCTAAATCGTGTCATGTATTTAATTAAATTTGATCTTTAATCTTTATCCATCCGCGTCAGCTATATATAAGTCATCAATCTAAGATAGAATGATCGCATTTAATAGCACCCTACTAAATCTTTGATGGTCAAGATATCAGATTTCGTCAGCATCGATATTTTAGGAACCAAAATTCACCGCCGCCCCTCCCTTCCCCGGGCGAGCCGCCGGCCGCCGCCTGAATGAAAAAAAAGAAAAACCTCTATATTATTTTCACACTAATATTATTTAATATTATAAAATTATATAATAATAAATATAATATATTATAATTTTATATTGGATTATATATATGAAATAATGATATAGTATTATAGTAGTCGTAAAATATATTAAAAATAGTTTTGATATTATATAATCAATGATCTTAAATTTTTATAATATTAAATAATTTAATCATAAAAATTATTAATATCACATATGTAACTCTTTAATACCCTAATAATAATTTTATATTGAATACAAAGAATATTATGTACTTATAACTCAAATTTATTTAATATTTAAAAAAAAATTTTGCTTGAGTTTTTGGATGAGCATGCTTGTCGAAACTTGCACACCTTCCTTATGTGTGTGGCTTTGTCGAATCTGCGTGCCTCACGTGGCCCTTGTGCCGTTTGCATTGCGCGCCTCCTAGGCCTCAGTGCCCTGCCCTCGGCGCCTTGTCCTAGCCAAATGTGCTAAGGTTGCATGGCCTTCTCTTGCGCGCATTGCGCCATGCGCCCTCAACATTTAGATTGCGCCTTGAGCTGCTTGCCCTTGTGCCGACCCAATGTCTACAACTTCGGGCCATAGGCTGTGCACTGGTCTTCAAATGCACAACCTCGCCTATGTCGCCCCTTTGCTGGCATACGCACCTTCCCCTTGACACGCTCCTAACCGCAGGCCTAAACGAAGCCTTAGATAAGGCTCAGACCCAAGGTGTGCCATGTCATAGTTGGATCTGTAATAAATTGGTTTCGGTCTCTAGCAAGTTAATTGAGCTAGCAGATGAGTTTGAGGTATTACAAATGTATTAGAGATGCTCCAAGTGTGCAAAAGTTGATGGGCATAAAAAAATGAACTACTTATAGGACAATGGTAGACTTCCTTCGTACATAAAATCATCTTTATAGCACCAACCACCTGGTTCAAAGATAGATCATAGCTCGAAGATAGATCATAGTTAGTTTTTGATGCATTAAAAGATTATAACACCCTAACAAAATTCCACAAGGGATGAAAAAGAAATATATTATATACTTATAACTCTAATTAATTTACTATTAATTAACTTTCACTCAAAATTTTCAGCTACGCAATTTTTGATCCAGCAAGTAGACTTTAAGCGTTATAGACTCATCTTGACGAAGATGAAATTAAATTTCTCCGATCTTGTATCAAAAAGATTCTGTAGCATATTAAAATATTTAGCACTTCATAATTCATGCTAAGCGACATATTTTGAATAAAATACTCAAAATAGATATTTTACTGCAACACCTATAAATATTTGTCTGATTTTCTTCTTCAAGTATTCAGGGATCATCACTTATTTCTGAATTTAAGAAATTTTCACTGATATATGGTACGGATATCTATGATTCTTATGGAATATATGGCGTACAGGCAAAGGGAAAGTGAGGCCAGTAGGGCCTCGCCAAGAGAGTAGATTTAGAAAGTCAAGGAATTACTTCGTACAATAAACTCAAGCAAAGGAATAACAAGAAAGTACTACCAATAACCATGACCATGCATTGCATTATCAAGTAGAGCTCGCAACGACATTCTGCGACTTGCCCACCAAAGGTAGGTATGTCCTTCACATGGCTCTCCAGCCAACCCTGAAACATCCTCAACCACCCCACATGATTTCAAGCTCTGAAAAATCTTCTTTAGAAACTGACATTTAAGGATATCTGATCCACCAACCTGTCTATAATGATGGGTGGTACCAATTTGTTGCCAGCCATGCAATAAACAAACAGCATATCTGATCTGTTAAGAATGACGCATAACATATTTAGAGTATTCCTAATTTGCTATGTCAATGACTAGAACCACCGGACCCAATAGAATGTGAGCTGTTGAAATTGGAGTTAGAGAACAAAGAAATGATGCATCAACAATCATAGCTTTTTATTTAATGTGGTTACAATCTGATCCCCCTCATCACAATAGAGAATAATTTGGCCCTGCCAACCTCTAAAGCAAATAAATATATAGTGGAGAATAATTATTGCATGTTGCCACATGCAGTTGCGATATGATACCAACCAAGCTATAATTTTAAAAATGGAAGCACTTGACAACTTGTTTTATGATCCAGAAGGCATATTGTTCAGCCCTGAATGCTCTGTAAGAACCCTTGGCGAAGTAATTGTAAAAGACATCTTGTTTTTGGACATGATGCAGGACACGAGGGAAAAACAGAGTGCAGTTTCACAAGCTTGACTGTTTTATTGATTTATTCACCCAGTGAAAAAGCCCTTCTGCTGGCATGGGAACCATGTTTAAACATTGGGAGGTGGCCATATCTTGGCAAAAAGATCCTCCAAGCGCCTTGTTTGGTTCACATAACCTTCCAGCCCAGCAGCGAGAAGCTCTTCAGCAGCTGGCCCCATTGCAGATGCAAAGCTCACCTGGTCCCACTTTATAAGCTGGATCATCATAAATTCATGTCAGCAGTTCTGTAACTTGGTCAGAGCCAGAGATCGGAGAAAGGTGTCTCTATGGATGAACTGGTGAATTTTAGTACGATTGGATGCTCCCATATGGCATGCCAGTCAGTTCTTGATTTGCCTAAATCTACTTCCAAATAAGCGTATAAACAAATTATGAAAACTATGTCGTTTCCAAACAAGCTTATAAACAAATTATGAAAACTGTGTCGTTTAACTCAGTAGTCCTGCCCAACTCTCAGGGTTGCACTTTTCTTTCCAATTTTGGCCTTAGCCTTTTATGGTTGGAGGAGCTAGGAACTCATCACCCCTATTTCCTATGCATTCCCTTTGTTTCTCTCTGCATCTGGTTCGAGACAGAGAAAAATGAGAACAACAAAAATTCTGCCTATGGGAGTGATTATGCCAATATTTTGTTTGGCTCATGGGTACCAACTAGTCTGATTGATAAAGTCATTAGGCTGTGGTACCCAATGACCTGGGTTTGACTCCTGCCTTTACCTGAATGGCTGGATGGAGGGTCAACCCCGTCCCCTTTCTCAAAAGAGAAAGAAAGAAAATTTTGACTCCAGTTGCTAACTTTTTTGTCTATAAAAAAGTGAAAAGTAGGCATAAAAGGCACCTTTATGTTACCAAATAACTTATGACAGCTCCTCCTTGGAAGTGTTATGCCTGTCATAAGAAAGTTTTACTACCATCACTATTCCCTGGTTAGGCTTCTTACCCAACTGCTGTCTGGCAAGCATAAGGCTTGGAATAAGCCTCATGCATGCTTATGCCTAAACCAAAAATAGTCAAAGAAGGGTATGGCCATGAGCCTCTAGGGTATCCCCTCCCCCTGCCCTGCCCCTAAAAATGAAGTCCCACAATTTGTGAACTGTAGCATAACCATTCAAACATTAAAATCCCCATGCTACTTTGGAAAAAAAAAGCTATCTACAGCACATTGAAATATAAAAATGCCTATTTGCAGCAAAAATCACATGCAATTGCAGAAGGTCTCTTACTGCACAGAATTTTCGCTATTTTCTAATGCTCTCAAAACACAGTCATGGAAAAGTTACCTCCTCTTCAGTGAAGTTATACATCTTGGCAGAGCCTGGAGATAACCTCCTGACATAAGAGTACTTTTCCTCAGGATAGGATACAGACTCTTTCAGAGACTGCAATATCTTCAAGGGAGCAATTATGTAATCAATCCTACAAACCAGAAGTAAACATGAGGTCAAAATTTGCACCGACAATGCAAGAATGCAACCTACAAAAGAGAAAGGTCAGAGATATGCTAATCATACCCAAGGATGCTAAAGATGTCCTGTTTGTTGCGCACTGCTGCCGCCATCAGCTTTGACTTATGTCCATATTTGTGAATGTAATTATAAGTTTTCTTCACCTGCATTTGTGTACGAAGTCACATTAAAAATATAATTCATTGGAGAATCCAGCAAATAACTTCAGTTCTACTTCTTTCTATTGATAAAATGATCAAAAGTTCGATCATCTGTGGGGCTCCTTGTAGAATCTAAATTAACATAAAATAAAAAAGATATTGCTATCAATATTCATTTTACTAATATGATATAACATTATCAAACAAGAAATTACATTTAGAATATTATATATAAGCAACAATCCTCAGAAGTGAGAACATCATTATGCAGGGCATTCCATGAAATTAACCTCTATATTTCTGGTTATTTCTTGTATGAAATTTTGCTTGTGCAATCAGTTCTTCAAATTAATCCAAACTCACAAATTATTTGTTAAATCCTTTTTCATAAGAAACCTTTTTTTTTTAATTTGATGGATTTTAAAGATAAGTCACTAGAATATAAGTGACAATTTGGGAAGTTTAAATTTTTCTTGAATATTACCCTTCTTTGAAAGCATACATAATTGCATTTCCCTAAATTTTTCTTGAATATTACCTTTCTTTGAAAGCATGCATGCATGTTTGTTTGTATGACAGCTCAAATTATTGATCTTTGTTTCCATGGAAGTAATCCTGAATTCTTAGCTTCAATCTATGTTCCTGATGCTCACCATAGTTCCAATACATTAGGTCATTACAAATAAAACATCATGGAAGCATTTAAAGCAATGCATGACTGTTGACAGTAACATCAAGCAACAACAGACAATAATAAAGAATATGTTTTTTTTTTTTTTTTGAGGAATAATGGCTTATGATGTTAACTTACATAATGTGTTAAACTATAAGGATCATAATTTGCCATCTGAGGAAGTTGTCATCAAAAAACAGTTAGTTTCTTCAAACTCTCTCAATATCACAAACCACTTGTGGTCACACAAATTCTATCACTCACAATCATTCTAATTATATTGATTCACAGTGTACATGTGCTTTCCCGTCATGTCGTGCTCCATCATGGAAGGAGGTGAGCTTCTAACTATCCACACGAAGGTAGACGGTAGGTGTCCTTATACACCTTGCCATATTTAACCTCCATGTAATACAAAAAGTGTGGGAGCTAGTTCACATATTCTCCTTCAATCCTTCTCAGTAACATACCCTGTTTTTTCTCGCAACATCATCATTCTCAAAGCTTCATTCCATTAGAAATGGAGCTAGAGATCCATCAGCCGCTGCTCTATTAGTTGCCCTTATATCTTTCTTGGAGACCCTAATGATAGAGATATAGACTAAAAGATATGCTTATGTTATGTCTTTACATTTTTAATGAGAATTCATTTTGAGCAATGTGTGCCATTTACTATATATATGTGCATGTGTCTAGTATTTCCAAAGAGTATTTGATCTAGTGTGTAGAGTACGGCTTACACACAGAAGACTAGATCATCGGTTCTTTTGGAATACAAGTTTATTGTTCACAGTTTTAGATGGAATTGGACACACCATCAGTAGAGCTGTAGCACAAATTTAAGTAGGTCTGTCTTGACTACGGGGAATGGTTTATTCTAACTATTTGTGCTAGTACACTTTGTGTGTATTGAACAGGACCCAGTTGAGTTGATTATTTTATACTGACTTTATAAAATAATTTAGAACTCATGAATATTATGATTACTTATGCTCTTAATCTGAATTCTATTTCTAGACACGTGTATGTAGTGTTATTGCTTTGATTACACATAGAGTGAGATTCTATATGAGTCAATAAACTCAGTGGGTTGGGCAATAACATTATATATGGTGAATATTAATAGTTGAAGGAATCCACGTCCGGTTAATTTGGACTGATGATATCCCCTTGAGAAAGCTTATAAGTTTGATCGTATCAAATCTTGCAAGTGGATTTTGAATCCGATACGTCAAATAAGTTAAGTGGATAAGTCTCAAGGATAATAACAGCCAATTAAATTATATTGTCAGTATTTAAATTTAATTGGTGGATATCTGTAATCTTAACGTGGGGAGATAATAAGTATTTAATATTAAGGCTCGAAAATATAAATTCGAATATGATTAGGAGTACAATTATAATTCTTTAGTGGAATGAATTATAATTTACGTAATTAAATCCTAACCCGGGATAGGATTAGGAGATTTAATTACGTGGGAAGTCCTTTTCATATTTGCCTATTAGGTCCCTGTTGTAGCCCTATAAATACCCTCTCAATTGGTTGCTAGGGTTAACGCTTTTGAGAAAAAAGAAAAGCAAGAAACCCTAGGTCGGCCGAGAGAGATCCCACCATCTTGTGAGAGAAGCAGGTATTTCGGGAATACGGCGGAAGGCCAAAAGGTTGAGGTCGAGCAATCAAATCAAGTGTTCCAGCGTTCAAGTCTGAAGGTATAATCTTATACTCATAGATTAGAACGGTAAAAGATTTTTGCATTACTCATATACGCTATAGCCATGATCTTGGGGGTATTCCGCGCTCCCCAACACCTAATTCATCAAGAAAAAATGTGAAGCCACTTTTTGCTTGAACTTATGTAGTTGTAATATCTTCCTTAGGACTAAGAGCCAGGATTCATACATCAAAAATATTATTACAATATTTAAATATTACTTTTAAAAATTATTATTATTATTTTAAATGTAGCAGGCACTGTTATTCATTTCTCCTTTATATAAAAAGTTAATAGTGTTCTAGGATACCTGATGGCGGTAGCTTCTTTTGCATAATGTTTTGCTTCAAACCCACCAGATATTTGAAACGGGTGTTGGTAAAACTGCTGACGACTTTTTTTTTCTGATATTATCACAGTAGGACTCAAACCTTTTAAGAGAGATGGTTGTCAGGTCAGATAGGTAAGAGATGCTGTTGAAGATGGTGGTCCAATAGAGATAGAAGACAAGAAACCCATGCCTTTAAGCCTGTATCAGCATTTGATTTGTGTGAATGTGCAGTCCACTATAGGCCGCATAGCAGTTACTCATTTTTAGACTCATGAATAGCCTGGCCTGGCTTCCATCTCAGTGTTGAGCCTGCAGCATGTGCTACAGGCCAGGCTCAGCTGTATGGACTAAACATACGTATAAATGCAAACATATATGCATACTTATGGTATTTGTGTATATGCACTTGTACATATATAATTAGTCTATGCATTAGCCATATCAACAAAACATGTGGTACAGTGATGATCTACATCCACTAATCGATAATTGCTTTTATTCCTCTCTTTTCACAACTTATATAAAAAATCGTTGTGAAGCAGCAAAGCACCAATACAACTGATGTTTATGTTTCATGAGTTTCTGATTAACAAATAAATAAGAACTTTTAAACGGAAAAAGGTTTCATACATACTAAAAATGTGCTGCAAAAACAAAGCATATCCTAAGAAGAATTTCATATTCTCTTAGAAATGCACCTTCAGGTAGTAAATTAACTTTGACTAGGTTCACCATCCACACACATGTTAACCCTATCCCAGATAAATACCCATTAAGTAGAAGTGAAAAAAATAGAAGGGAAAAAAATGAAGCTAACCAAGGCCAATCCAGGATCTTCTCCATTTTTGCAAGCAGCTTCTATCTCAGGATCACCAGAATGATTACGAGCCCAATCCTGTAATGCATTTTAGTTCTTTATATAAAGAAATTTAATATGGCCCACAATTAATTTAACACTATAATTACCCTAATGCGACCAACAAAAATCTGGATAACAGATGCACCAGCCTGAGCTGCAGCTGCTGCCTGAGAAAAGCTGCACAAAAGTGAACAAGATCAGAAGGGTCTGAAGAGGTATTTAACCCAAGTTATTCATGACAACGGGAATGGCAAGGAGAAAATAATTAACACCATCTCCAAATTCAGTAGATCATAACACATATCAAAAGGTCTTACGAGGATGACAAGAAAGTGCTGGGATACTATTTATAGTAGGTTTTCATTTAAAAAGTAGGACTATCAATGGGCCAGGCCAAACTGAAAACTCAACCAAGAAAAATAGAGCCATGGCTGAGGTTTTTATGTCCTGGCCTGAAATATATCCCGAGTCAGATTGGCTTGGCCTGATCCGGGCCAGTCTAGGCCAGGCTCAGGCCTGAGATTTACACTTAGGGATAGCTGCAGGCCTAGGCCCAGCCCATTATCCATTACAGTGTTCAAAAAGCTGGAAATAAAAATGCATCTATGTTTGTGTGTCTATGTATGTGATATGTATATATATGCTGAAGTGTAACGCAGACAGTGACATCCAAAAAAGTGCGCAAATTTTGATTGTTACAACTTAATATAGAACCTTGAGATAACATCAGTATGACACATCTGGTAATGTGAAAATAATGACATAACACAACAAGAATTCCAAGCAAATACCTATAAACAAATGTTAAGTGAGTTTGTATTCCTTCAGATTCTAGCAACCTTGAGGCTTCTATCCCCTGAACGTGTAAACAAGTTGTAATCAGATAGAGAATAGAATGAAACCAGACATCAACCAATTTCTTGGAATTTTCAACTTTTAAGATATGAAGGATGAGTAATGGAATCAGCTGTATGTCCTACTTGCCAAGTTGAAGGAATTTTAAAGAGTAAACGCTGTGAGGAGATTTCCACTTCATTGTATAGCTTCAACAAATCATGCACCTGCAATGTTTATAAAGAAACAAGTGAACACATTTGAACTACAGGGCATACATTTTAGCTTTTTCTTAAAATGCAAAGGTATATAAGAAGATATTTGCATTAATCAGAATACAGAGAAACTGAGTTGCACGATCAATTTATCAACATCCGAGAAAGACATGCTCTGGAAAGGCAGAAGAGCTTTTCACATGTAGGTCCAAATTAGACAGTCCACTACTGCTATCCTCCACTAAAAAGTTGGTAGACTGAACTATCACTGTGGAGTCAAGGTGTAGACAAAAATTGGAAAACATCAGAATTTCATTGAAATGCAAACATCAGCACTACTCTCTTACCTCTAAAAGGAGGGGAAAAAATACATTTTACCTTGCATGTGAAGACCTTGGAAACAACTTGATTGAATCAAAACTATTTCACAACTAATATAGATATAGATAGGGCTCCAGCAAATAATAATAATCTAAGTACAACTTTCTGGTTTCAAAGAAAGTAAGGGTACCGCAGACTTTTCTACAACAACAACAATAACAACAAAACCTTAATCCCAAACTAGTTGGGGCCAACTACATGAATTCTTTTTCTTCATTCAGCTCTATTCTAAGTTATATTTTTTTGTAAGATGTAAAAATTTAAGTCTTTTTTATCACTTTTTCTTATGTAATTTTCTTTACCGCAGACTTTCTTACAAATTAATTAAAAATTAAAATCAGAACCTTAAAGCATGATAAATTAGATGGCTGTGTAACAAGTTACAAAGAGAGAGAGAGAGAGAGAGAAAGAGGATGCATATTCCAACTTTAAGAAATTATGAAAGCTACAAAAATAAAGTACCTAAACTGTCCTTAGAATTCCCCTCCCATAGTTACCATAAGCAAGAGCACATACATAATTAAGAATAGAAAATATCAAGTGTACGTCATATGTGCCACATATCTTTTCCAAATCAGCTTAAAGGATTGGCATGCACAGGTTCTTAATGAATGTTAGCAGCCAAATGGAATCATGGGAAAGAGATACTCAAAGAATTGGAAAAGACACGATATCGAAAGGCCATAAAAGGTGCAAAAAGCAAAGGATGTGCAAAAAGGAAAGTTATTTATGATAGATTTAGATAGGGTCCAAGAGAAGGTTCCTTACATTAGCTATGATGAGGAGAAAAACTAGAAATGAAAATCGAGTTAGGTGCATCAAACTCAGAACAATACAAATCTGGTGAAAGCTGGTCAATTTAAGTTAAAATAAAAGGTCATTTCCCATAAGTTACAAAACAGGAAATACGTTACTAGCATATATTCAGAAGAATGACAACTTATATATATATATATATATATATATATAGTTGTCATTCTTCTGAATATATATATATGTCACCATTCAATCATGATAGTTTAAGTTAAAAAATAGCTTTGAGAAAAGAATGACAGAAAGTAAGGAAAGTACTGGAAATAATTGTAGTGAGATGACTGAGGTTTCTGCAAGGATGGGCTGATGCACTATGGACCAAAGCCCATACCTCTTTACAGGTTTCACAGATGAATTTACTGCAGAAATTTAAACAAATGATTTGCTATATTCTGTTAGTATATGAAATGTTATTATAATATGAATGTAAAAATAAAGATTGCTTAAAATGGTGTTAAACCCATTCTCAAACCATGTTTTTTGCTCCCTCTCATTTTTGTTTCCTATGCCGCTTAGAACTACGAGTAACATTTTGTTATAGTTTCCTCCTATCAAGTCTTGTTTTAACCCACTCTAGTACCCAAGGTCCGCAAACTAGTACCAAGACAAGTGTCGGTACATTATCAGTATAGTATGGGGTTAGTATGGTATGTATCACGTACTAAAATAGAATGCCATTCTTTTTCACTCTTAACGATTCGTTACCAAGCGGTATGCATTAGTACCGAGTGGTACGAATATATTCAAACCAGTTCAATACATACCGAATCAAAATTTGGTACTCTACCAATATCTTCTCTATACGGTATGGATCGATACAACAAACCTTGCTAGTACCCCTTTTTAGCAACATCTATTTTAAACAAGTCCTCTCTGAGCAATAATAACAAGTACTCCTATTTTCATGAGATAAACTTTAATTCAAGGTTTGTTATCTCAATACTGAACCTCATAATAGTCCCAATAGTAGTACAGTCTTGGTACACCAGATAAGTAGGTTGGTTTGGCATACAGAGAATCAGTACACCAGATACGTAAGTCGATTCAGCATACTAAGACTTGGTACATCACCATGATGAGTCTCAATTCGATACCGATATGTCCAATAAGGAGGTAAACACCGATACAACATACCATGCTTTAATTGTTCTCACATAAAAGAGTGACAATAGTAGTGCATTTAATAAAAAGAGGTAACTCTTTTTTATCATCTTACCATGAATCCCGCCCTATTTATCAATCTAGTAAAACATCACATGCATGTGTCCAACCCTAATATATATTAAATAGGTACTTGCACACCATAAATATACATGCACACATAATGAGTTGCCTAATTTACTTGAAGTCATGTTAGGATCATGCAATAGGAATGAAGCTCTTATATCAAAGATAACAGGACCTCATGTCTTTAAAAAGGTAAACAGGACAAGGAAGAGATAATAAGGGAAGAAATTGAAAGAAAAAAAGAGGAAGAGATCTCTAATCACTTTGAGCTAGGACTGAAAACAGATCTAATACGAATTGAATATCAGTATATTCATATCTGTATCTATTTTGTTTGATGAATATGGATGCAAATATGCATATTAGTTAAATATAAAAATTCATAGCCATATTTATTTTTAATAGATATAGATACAAATTAGATATTGAAATTATAGATATAAAATGAATATATGTCAAAAAGTTAAACTTTATGACCACCAAATCAAAAACATCTAAATCAAATTAATACCATATTAATATGGCCACTTATTTTCTCTCAAAATTCATGAGTGCAATATAAGATTAAGTAGGATTGCTAGTAATCCAATTATTTAGATATGGATTAGATATTTGTTCTAGATATTTAGATATAGATCAGATAATTGTCTATATACATTCGTATTTATTTTTCTTTGATAGATATACTATAGATATGGATATTAACTGGATGCTCAAATTTGTATCCATATTTGAATAGATTAAAACACAAAAATGGATTCAGATGAACATTATCCAATTCACTTTCACCCCTATTTTAAGCAAATTAAAACTCAAAATGCCCTAGGTTGTTCTCAACTGTTTGCTTAAACTCCTAGACTGTAGGGCACTTCATATTTATGCTTACATTTATAAATCAGATATTCAAAGTATAGATATAAAAATAGATATAAGTCAAAAGGCTAACTTTATGACCACCAAATCAAAAACACTGTTAAGTAAAAAGTTATTAAATTAATGCTATGTTAATATGGCTACTTATTTTCTTTAAAAGTCCAAAACTGTTATATAAAATTAAGTATTACAACTAGATCCGAATATTCGGATATGAATCGGATAACTGTCTGCCCATATCTATATTTATTTTTCTTTGACAGACACGCATATAGATAAAGATATTAACGAGATGCTTAAATTTGTATCCATATCTGGATAGATTTGGACATCAAAACAGATCTAGATGGATATTATCTATTTTAGTTTAATCCTTACTTTGAGCATATCAGAACTCCAAAAGTCCTAGGTTATTCTCAACTATTTACCTGAACTCCTGGATTGTAGGGCACTTCATATTTATATGCCTACAACTACTTGTCATTCAAGAATAAGGATATTGATTTGAGCTGAGTGGATAATAGAAAATAAATCCTTCTCTCTTCAATTACAATCCATTATTAAGTGTATCAAAAAACATATATCTCACATTTTCTCAAACCCTTAATCAAAATAAATGACAAAGGACTAATAGTATTAACCCCATATGCTTGCTCATAATATGGTGGCTATACATGGAACAATGATAAGTATATATCAAAATATAATATGTTATAAAGTACTTGGGCAATGCATGTAAAATTATGGTTATGATTTTATCTTTTCATATATTTCTATTATCACATTTTTTTCATCTTTCACTACTTACTTTTTACCCTCTTTTTCTTCCTTGCTTTCCTCTTCTCCTAATTTTCTCTTTTTACTTCTTCATTTATTCTCACTCTTTATCTTCTCTTCTTTCTTTCATCCAGCAACCAACCATTCAATGAAGGTGTTGTCTAGGCACATATCCACTACACAGGAACTGACAGCCACGTTGACATCATTTCCTTGTGCATTCATATCCAAAGCCTTATAGATATTTACAAAAATTATGCAGACTTGATCTAATTGAGTAAATTTTAATCATACTTACCATTTATTGTCCTCATTGCATCACAAACAAGCTATAGATTAATGAAATGTTCGTGCTGCCTTAAAAAAATGCAAAGATTAGTTATCTCAAATCAACCACCCTAAAAAACCTTCTACTCTAGCTTCCAAACAAGAGATAATTTAGATTATGAGAATTAATCATACTCGTCGAATGATTCCTTGTGTATCATACGCCAAACGAGCATCAACTTCAGTTGACACCCGTCCAGGGACTAATTTGGCCAAATCAGCTCCAACATGCACCAAAGCCTGCCAACCAGCAGAATTATATGCCCTCTCATCATAAGGATCCACAAAAAATGGAAACCCTGTGTAACTTCATGACAACACAAAATGAAAACTCAAGCGCAAACCTTGTTAAAGAAGCAGGACATACGTTCCCTTGTATTCTCTTTGTCATAGCATTCACTATCCGCCAGTGCCGTCTCTATGGCGCTCTACAACCAAACTCCTTCCCTATCAACTTTCTTATCAAAATAATTTACCGCAAATTTGGACCACTTTAAAAAGCTCACCTTGAACTTGGTATCGGGAAGGCTGCAAAGTCCCAAGAGGAATGAAGAACTAACCGTAGCGGCAGTCGGCGGGAACCTACAAAGCAAGAAAGAAATGACAACTTTCCAACAACCACGTTTGGGAAACAAACTCAAAAAGAGAACAATTTAATAGGAAAAGGGCATGCCTTTCGAAATCATCGAAAACAACGGTGTCCGGAACGATCTCGCTGAAGCTCGACACGGCATCCAGCTCGGTACTCAAATCTCGAAACCCAGAGACGATTGGAATCAGAAAACTAAGCTCGAAAGAGAGGCAAGAGACAAGAACTCACCGGAATCGAGAGAAGAAGAGGCATTGCCGGTGGTGGCACTGACTTCCGGAAACGACTGCCGAAGGGGGAACACGATGCCGATGGCGATCGAATCGAAGAATTCCATATTCCCACCTAATTGGCAGTTAGAAATAACCAAATCAAACGCAAAAAAGGGGGCAAATGGGGGGGGAATCGATCAGAAAGGGAAAGAGGGGAGGAGAGAGAAGAGAGGAATTAACATTAGCAGATGAGACGGACCTTGGGAGAAGGAGGGACGAAGAAAGAAGTGGAGGAAGAGAGGAGGGAGATGGCCATTTCCGATCTCAGCCGGAGCTCAGTGCAGAGCGTCTCAGAGTGAGCGGTGGGAGTCTTAAGCGGCGACGCTACCGGCTGGCGAAGACCAGAAGAGAGAAAATAAAATCAAATGACGATTTGCCCCCCAAAAAAAAAGACATTTCTAAAATGCACGAAGGGCAATATTGGGATTATGTATATACTTCAGGGCTTTTGGCTTCGATGAACCCGTGGTCAGGACGGTGGCTGAGGCCCCTCGGGAGTTGACAGGTGTTGGCCATGCGAGCGTCGCTACGCCGGGGTTGGAGGCGGCTAAAAGGCATATAAAAACTTAAAACAGTGCACGTATAATTTTTTTTTTATTTATAATCTTTAAAACAATATAGATACAAATTAAATATTTAAAATGTAAATGCAATATATAATCAAATTCATAATTAATAATTAAACCAATATCTCGGTGATATGATCATTTATATTTTATAAAAATTAAATAAAATTATAAGTAAACTTAAATATATTGATATAGATAAGATAATTATTTATTAATATTTTGAAAATATCCAAAAATGCATCATTAATTTTTCAATTTCATCCCACTCTTTCTTTTTCGGTTCATGATGAGTCTATTAATTCACATCTGATAGTGGTGTTGATGTGAAGTAATAAAAAATTTTACCTTTATTTACCGATAGCCTATCTAGCGGCCGACATTAAATCTATTGATTTTTTTTATTTCACTAAAATTATATTTAGCATCATTAAAATTTATAAAATTAATATTAAAAATCATATTATATATTATAAATTTGATATTGTACTAATTAATATCGCATCATTCACATCTTGTACCAAAATATAATACTCATATTTTTTTCAAACTTAATCATAATACTTCTCAAAACTAGATGATAGGAGTTGATATTAGATAGTACATATGGTTGTACTTTGAATTGATTCAATTTATACTAAATAAAATTTTAATATTATATAAATACCTTACTAAAATGTATGGTATAATTAGTACGATAGATCTTTGGTGTCCCTATTAGTTTTATTATTCGTAATAAAATATAAAACAAGTTTGTCGAGTATAATAACAATAATTGGGCATTTGGCCTAGAGGTATGATCAGTGACGGACCTTACTAGAGATTGGGGAGCCATGGCATTTCTCTTAAAATTTTGGAAACCTTTTTATCACCTACAAAGATATAACCCCAAAACAAGTTTATCATTTTAAGTTTGGCCTATTCAAAAAAATATTTCAAGGTCCATTACTAAGTATGATTCTTACTTTGGGTGCGGGAAGTCTAGAGTTTGATTCTCAAAATGCCGCATTAATTTTTAACTATTTTTTATTCAAAGTTCCTCATATAATTTGCATTGAGTCCAGTGACTCTCTCAAATTATTATAGTGGTGTTTGATATGGAGCAATAAAATTATGACCAACAATAATGTGATCCTCCCAAATCACTATGGTGGTTTTTGGTTTGGAATGGTTAAATCAAGATCAACAGCAATACAAGTAGGGGTGACAAGATCACCATACTTGTTGCACCCTGGTAATCCTAAGTCAACCCACTTCTAAAGTCAACACCCAAACTATGATGTTAAATCCATCCTAGACGATAGATTTTCAAGATCATGTTAAGGTAATGATGTTGGATTAATATTTGAAGATAACAATGCTCCTTAATGAGAGGGCCTTTAATTAATGGAACATATCATACCAAAAATGATAACTTTAGATCATTGAGAGTCAAATTAACCTAGGATAGAGATTACCAATGATCTAAGATCACCGTAGTGATCCCATTTTAGGCCACCAAATATCACCTTAGTTTGTGTTTTTCAAAATTTAAAAATAGAACTATGTTTCTTTATATTTAAATACTAACAATAGATATTTGTATGATAGTTGATATTTGGGTAGCCACTATTCTTTTTTCACAATCAAAAGAGAAAAAAAAGCATGTTTGATTCTTGAAATGCCTTAAAATGCCTCATTATTTTTTTAACTCCACCTTTTTTTTGTATCCATAGTGAATCCGGAAGTCCACATCCAATCCCGTGATTCTCCCTAATCACTGTGATGGTGTTAGGATGGAGTATGAGTTTTTTTTTCGCCTTTCTCTAATAGTTCACATCAAGTCTAATGATCCTTCTGAATCACTAAGATTATGTTTGGCATCACTATTAGTTTTGTTGTTTTAAATTAAAAAGAAAAAACAAGTTTCTCAAATATAATGATGACAATTGGGCATTTGGTCTAGTGGGATGATTCTCACTTTGGATGGCGAGAGGTTCCAAGTTTAATTAATGCAATGCCCCAAAATGCCTCATTAATTTCTCAACTACACCTTTTTTTTCATTCATAATCAGTATCGAATCACTATAGTGATGTTTGGTATGGAGTGATAAAAATTTTTCACCTTTATTTTGTACATAGCCGGTCTAATAGTTCACATCAAGTATGATAATCCTCCTAAATGAATAAGACTATGTTGGCATCATTAAGGTCCACAATATCATCATTGAGAACCATATAGACACATTACTGATTTGATATGGTACAAATGTATGGTATAGTTCGCATCTTGCACCAAAACAAAGTACAAATATTTTTCTCATTCTTAACCATAATACTGTAGGGAGAAATAGTCTTCGAGGCATGCATATTTTTAAAAATTGATAACTATTATCATTGCGGAAATTAAAAGATTACATATTAATCTATCTAATATGCATCAAGATCATATCTTTGCCTATATATTCAGGATCGTTTGATCTAAAATATGCATATAAAAATCAAGATCATATCTTGATCTTCAAGATGACTAGTCACACTATTATCTTGAAGCCTGCCTTAAGATCTAGGGATCAAATCACTTACCTTAAGAACAGTAGGTAAATCCTTATTGCTCTGCAGCCGTTCAATCGTCCGGCCTCTAGTATCGTCTAGATTTAGCCTTGACATTTAATTCTGACATTTAAGAATCTGTCGTTTGGTAAAAGCGAAGAGACGCCGAAGGCGCGGCGCTTGGTTTAATTCCGATGTTCGGAGAAAACCAAGGAGTCGCGGCGTTTGGTTTAGTTCCGTCGTTCGGAGAAAACCAAAGAGACGAGATAAATCCGACGTTCGGTAAATAAATGTCATGCATTAAATTCTATCTCATGAGATGAGATTTTAGCCATCTCATCATATGAGATCCATATTCGAGAGGTTTGGGTTCTGATCTGAATTTATTTGACTTAACCCACATAGATCATGGTCCAAGCCCAAATCAAATTTGGCTAGTCCTGAATCTATTTAAATTCAAATCAAGTCTAATTTCAAATCAATATTTGAAATTGACTTGTCCTTCTAATAGACTTAAACCAAATTGAATCTTATTCAATTGTACTTAACCCAATTGAGATAATTCAATCAATCAAATTGATTAATTAAATCATATACGATTCTCAATCGTTGATCAGCAAATAGATCATCCTAGGAAACTTCTATGCGTGTGACTCTCTAGGTTCGAACCTAAGCCGGTAGCATAGAAACAACTTTCTATACTAATCGATGTGCCCATCTAGCAATGGAACCCGACGTCCGGATAGGTCGAAGAGTTGCCGAGCAAACTCCAAGAACCCTAAGAAACAGTTACCGTATAATTCATCCTCTTGACCACAAATGCTAAGGATGGCTTAAGAGCCTGTCAACTCTAAATAGCAAATCCATAAAGTGATTTCAACTTTAGTGATCATGTGACTTTCACATGAAGTGCCTTGGCCAAGGTCTTGCTAAATTGAAACACAAGCATTTCTCCTTTTAATGGGATAGGTCAAATTTCCATCTTGATCCACAACTGACTACCACAAGTACTTGACTGCACCCAGTAACCTTTCGTAGCTGGATTAGAAATCCAGGTGGTCCGGCACCTAAGTACAATGAGTTGCTTGTAAGCCACTGGTTGTGATCTTCAGGTCTGAAGGATACTTATACCTATATCTTCTCGGATTAACTCTTGACAGCAGAGTATCCGGAAATGAGTCACGTTCGGTGAAATGTACTCCTACACTTTCACCTGTATGTCATACCAGTGTCTCTACACTCCTTGGTTAAGAGGACAACCAACAAATATGATATACAACGTCCTATAATTGATAGTACTATGGCCCTGTCATAGTATATCATTTGGTCGCGAACTCTTTTAAGGACCTTCAAAGATAAATCCTCCTTTATCGTGAAGGAAGATCCTGAGGGCTTCATTACTTTCAGGAGTATTAAGAAGATGTTCTTGTAATGAATAAACTGCCAAATAACTTTTATTAATATATCAATTTATATACAATTTACATTAGCACAATCATCAAATGATTGGCTTTAGGATACAATTCCCAACAAACTCCCACTTAGCCTAAAGCCACTCATTACAGTATCTAATACCCATCTTCAACTTATAGTTGTCAAACTCCTTGATGCTGAGTGCTTTAGTAAATGGGTCACCTAGGTTTTCCTTTCCATCAATCTTCTGAAGATTTATGTCAAATCTCTCGGATGAAACCGCAGTATGTGCTTGGTGCGCTGATGTGCTCGTGGTTCCTTTGCTTGAGCTATGGCACCAGTGCTGTCACTGTATAACAGGACTGGTTCATCTATGGAAGGTGTCACTCCAAGCTCGGAGATGAACTTTCGCAGCCACACAGCTTCTTTCGCAGCATCTGATGCAGCGATGTACTCTGCCTCGCACACCGAATCTGCCACTGTATGTTGCTTGAAACTTTTCAGCAAACAGCTCCACCATTTAGGATAAACACGAAACCCGATACACTTTTGCTATCATCATGATCTGATTGAAAACTGGAATCAGTATATCCAACAAGTTTCAAATCAGACTCTCCATAGACTAACCACTGGTCCTTAGTATTTCTCAAATACTTAAGGATTGTCTTAACAACTTGCCAGTATTTTTCTCCTGGATCAGATTGGTATCTACTCACTACTCCTAGTGAGTATGCCACATCTGGTCTTGTACATGTCATGGTGTACATAATCGATCCCACTGCCGAAGCATATGGAATTCGACTCATACGTTCTCTTTCATTAGGAGTTGTCGGACAATCCTTCTTAGAAAGATGAATTCCATGGCCTATCGGAAGATAGCCTTTCTTGGAATTCTCCATGCTAAACCTCTTTAGCACTGTGTCAATGTACGTAGATTGGGATAAACCAAGCATCCTCTTAGATCTATCTCTATAGATCTTCATCCCTAGGATGTATGATGCTTCTCCCAGATCTTTCATGGAGAATTGTGATGATAACCATGTCTTTATTCCTTGTAATGCAGGGATATCATTCCCGATTAAGAGAATATCATCCACATATAATACAAGAAATACAATAACGAATCGTTAGCCCATTTATAAATGCAAGGTTCTTCTTTATTCTTAATAAAGCCATAAGATTTGATCACTTTATCAAATCGTATGTTCCAACTCCTAGATGCTTGCT
The DNA here is from genome assembly GCA_900491605.1 of Calamus simplicifolius. Taxonomy (NCBI): domain Eukaryota; kingdom Viridiplantae; phylum Streptophyta; class Magnoliopsida; order Arecales; family Arecaceae; genus Calamus; species Calamus simplicifolius. Next base: position 632,631 of record UESW01004561.1, on the reverse strand, counting down.
TAAGTCCATAAATAGACTTCTGTAGCCTGCACACTTTAGACTCGTCTTCAGATATAAAACCTTCAGGCTGTATCATATACACCTGTTCTTCTAAATCACCATTTAGAAAAGCGGTTTTAACATCCATCTGCCAAATCTCATAATCGAAGTGTGCTGCTATAGCTAGCATAATCCGAATGGATTTCAGCATTGCCACAGGAGAAAACGTTTCGTCATAGTCAATACCATAACGTTGACGATACCCCTTGGCAACCAGACGTGCTTTATAGGTCTCTAACCTTTCCGTCTGCGCCTCTTTTCCTCTTGAAAACCCACTTACACCCTATGGGTTTTATCCCTTCGGGTGGGTCAACTAATGTCCATACATTATTGTCCTTCATGGAATCAAGTTCGGATTTCATGGCATCAAGCCATTTATTAGAGTCAGTCCTTTGCATAGCATCCATATAGGTGATCGGATCCTCGTTGTTCTCATCGAGTTCAACAGGATCATCGTTCTGGACCAAGAAACCTAAGTATCTGTCCGGTTGATGTGGTACTCTACCAGATCGCCTTAATGGTGCATCTAAAATGGGTTTTGAGTTTGATCTAATCAACTCAGATTCTAAGGGTTCACTGGTTTGTGTTGTTCCTTCTACTTGATGAACTTCCTCAAGTTCAACATTAGAGCTATTTGTTCCTTCACTAAGGAACTCCTTTTCAAGAAAAACTGCTCTATTACTAATGAACAACTTTTGTTCTTCAGTATTGTAGAAGTAATATCCTTTGGTTTCTTTCGGATAGCCGATGAAAAAATATTTGTCAGATTTGGGTTCAAGTTTGTCTGATTTTGCACGTTTCACATAAGCCGGACACCCCCAGACTCTCAGATAGGTAATAACCGGTTTATGTCCATACCACATCTCATGTGGAGTTTTAGAAACAGACTTACTTGGAACCTTATTAAGAATATGACAAGCTGATTCTAATGCGTATCCCCAAAATGATATTGGCAAGCTTGCAAAACCCATCATGGACCGAACCATGTCTAACAGAGTTCGATTCCTTCTTTCCGACACACCGTTATGCTGCGGTGTTCCAGGAGGAGTCCATTGGGAGAGAATCCCATTCTCCTTTAAATATGTCACAAATTCATTGGAAAGGTATTCGCCTCCTCGATCTGATCGAAGGGTCTTAATACATTTTCTGTTTGTTTTTCTACTTCTTTATGATATAGTTTGAACATTTCAAACGATTCAGATTTATGTCGCATAAGATAGACATAACCAAACCTAGAAAGGTCGTCTGTAAAAGTAATGAAGTAGTAATATCCACCTTTGGCACAAGTGCTCATTGGTCCACATACATCAGTATGTACTAGACCCAATAGCTCTTTGGCTCTTTCACCTTTTCCAGTAAAAGATGACTTGGTCATTTTACCAAGAAGACATGATTCACAGGTAGTTAATGATTCACAATCATCAACTCGAAGGATGCCCTCCTGAGTTAACCTGTTTAATCTGTTCTTGTTGATATGACCCAGCCGATGGTGCCAAAGATAAATATCTGTGACATCAGTTGTTCTAGGGCGCTTACTTGATTGTACACTACATTCACAGGCTGTGATAATATATAAATGCCATTAGATAAATGCCCAGTCATTACAGTGACTCCATTCATAATGATATTCAAAGTAACATCCTTTATTGAAATTTCATAATTATTTTTGGCCAGAAGGCCTACAGAAATTACGTTCAACAAGAACGTTGGGCAAAAATGACAATCATTTAGTATAATGACATTTCTATTGAAAACTATTTCAAGAACTCCTAATGCCAGTACTGGAACTAATCTTCCATCGCCGACATTAAGGAATCTTTCATTGTCCTCAAATCTTCTGGTGACCTGTAGTCCCTGCAAATTGCAAATGTTAAAAGGACTCCCGGTATCCAATACCCAGGTCTGATTATCATATACAGAAAAATTACAAGGTGTTATCATATAAATACCTTGTTGAGCAACATCTTGCTCCTTTTTCTTCTTTGGCCTGTTTGGATCAAGTGTGGCAATGTAAAGAGGACAGTTCCTCTTCCAGTGCCCTTGCATCTTGCAGTGAAAGCATTCAGCTTGACTTTTATCAACTTTCTTCTTCTGCATCTGACCCCTTATAGATGTCCTAGCATGTTGCACCTTTTATTATTCTTTTTCTTCTTCCCTTTCCCAAAGGGTTTACGCCCTACCTTAGATCCTTCAACCACATTAACCAAACCCTTAGAGAGCTGGTTATCCTTCTCAAAGTTCTGTAACAACCCCAACAAACCGTGGTAGTTGACTGCAGGCTTTGTCATTCGAAAATGAGTAAGGAAAGGTCGGAAGGATGGAGGCAAGGAATTCAGGATCGCATCTTTTCCCAACTGCTCATGTAAGGGAAAGCCGAGCTTGCTTAGGAGTTCTATCTTCTCGATCATGTACAATACATGATCAGTGACAGGAGATCCATCCCTCATTCGAGCATTGAAAATAGCACAACTAGTCTTGTGCCTTTCAACATCGTCGGGTGTGCCGAAAGATTCATTCAACGCTTGAATGATTTCTTCTGGCTGAGCATTCTCGAACCGGCGACCGAATTCATCGTTCATTGCTGCTAGCATGATACAACGCACGCTAGTTCTATCATTGAGCCACTTCTGATAAGTGTCTCTCTCAGAACTTTGGGTGTTTGCATCAGGTATCTTTGGTGCAGGATTATTCAGAATATATAGAATCCTCTCATGCTCAAGGACGATCTTAAGTTTTCTGAACCAGCTATTGAAATTGGAACCATTCAACTTGTCACTATCCAATAGGGACCTTAATGATAAATTAGTGGCCATGTTCTGCATAAGGAAAAACTAAAGTTTATTAGTATATAAATTGATTCAGTCTAAAGACTTGGACTTTAGTCTAAAGATTCTCCACTATTTTGTTCAAATTGGCAGCCTCTACACCCCAATTCGAAAAATTATTCTTAATTCTTTAGCGGGCACTAAGATCTACATAAACTACATACAGGCCCAAGTGAAGCTTGGCTAACCCATATGCATCTAAGAGTAGGTTCAAAACCAATTGTTTCCCCAAACAATTCTTAGTGTTCAGTTTTGCCCCATGTACCTCTTCAGCAGGCATGAAGTGCCTCCACTGAAAGTTCTGGTTAGGTCCAACCATTAAATGATATAATCAGTGTAACCTATCAATAGACAACCAAGCCCGAGTGAAGCTCGGCTCACCTGACTGTTTATTTAATAGTTACGCTGACTTATCATATAATGAATGATAATTCCGATGGTTGACAAGCACCAGGCATGGAGTGCCTCCAATGATTATCAAGACATCGACTCATTATCACCCACCTTAATGGGAGGCTATGATCTAGTTATCATATAACTATTTCATTTTAAGGACCTAATAATTTTAGAGGATTTTAATAATATGAAGATAAATTGACTAATCAAGTTCTCCCACTGAATCTATGAAATCGGTAGAATGAAACAAGATTAAGTCAGGTTAAGTGGCACCTAAATCAGTCATACTGATATCCTTACAGGCATGGGTCAACCCGAATCAGGTAAATGATCTGAATCATAAATGGTTCACCACAATGACCAGGTGAGAGAGATCGATGGGAGGGATATGCCATTAACTCGTTAAAGACGCATCAATACGAGTAGCTCCCAATTAAAAACCATTCGATCGTTGATCCTAGAGCAACTTGCCATCCCACCTTGACATCATATGGTTAACCAATTCTGATTTGACCATCTAATAGATTCATGCTCAACCACGGAGCCTAATCTACTTCCATTTGGTTTAATCAAAGAGAAGGACTTGATCAACTACAACTATTGTTTGATTTAGAGCATTCTTAACCTAATCTAATTAGATTTGAACAAATACTCTTTAGTCCAGTTGATTTAAACCTTAGAGTCTAACCCTTTATGGACCCGATTTAGCTAACCCAAATGATTAAATATATTTCATGTTAACATGTCATATATTTCAATCAAGCATAATGTTACTACTCATCATTCCTATATTTAGATCATATCTAAAAAAATTATGAACTAATATTTGACATTCAAATAAAACTCTCATAAATATTTGTATTTTTATAACATAGACATCATGCCATCATATATCATATCTATGTTTTATACTAAACATGCAAATATTATGGTTTTATACAACATCAATATGTATCAAATATAAAATATCTTTTGAGAGTGTGTGTAATCTATGTTTTGATGCCAAAGCATATTTAAATTTTCTTTAAACAAAGCATCAACGATAAAACAATCGCACGGCAATATGTCACAGAATACCTCATTGAATGGGTAATTCGGATTTTCAATCCACCTGTGACCATATGGCCTTGTGATAAGTTTTAGCCATAATTACATAATTAATGAGAATATTAATTTACATGCAATAAATTAGATCATTAACGAAACCATGGCTCTGATACCATTTGTAGGGAGAAATAGTCTCGAGGCATGCATATTTTTGAAAATTGATAACTATTATCATTGCGGAAATTAAAAGATTACATATTAATCTATCTAATATGCATCAAGATCATATCTTTGCCTATATATTCAGGGTCGTTTGATCTAAAATATGCATATAAAAACATCAAGATCATATCTTGATCTTCAAGATGACTAGTCACACTATTATCTTGAAGCCTGCCTTAAGATCTAGGGATCAAATCACTTACCTTAAGAACAGTAGGTAAATCCTTATTGCTCTGCAGCCGTTCAATCGTCCGGCCTCTAGTATCGTCTAGATTTAGCCTTGACATTTAATTCTGACATTTAAGAATCCATCGTTTGACAAAACGAAGAGACGCCGAAGGCGCGGTGCTTGGTTTAATTCCGATGTTCGGAGAAAACCAAGGAGTCGCGGCGTTTGGTTTAGTTCCGTCGTCCGGAGAAAACCAAAGAGATGAGGGATAAATCCGACGTTCGGTAAATAAATGTCATGCATTAAATTCTATCTTATGAGATGAGATTTTAGCCATCTCATCATATGAGATCCATATTCGAGAGGTTTGGGTTCTGATCTGAATTTATTTGACTTAACCCACATAGATCATGGTCCAAGCCCAAATCAAATTTGGCTAGTCCTGAATCTATTTAAATTCAAATCAAGTCTAATTTCAAATCAATATTTGAAATTGACTTGTCCTTCTAATAGACTTAAACCAAATTGAATCTTATTCAATTGTACTTAACCCAATTGAGATAATTCAATCAATCAAATTGATTAATTAAATCATATACCATTCTCAATCGTTGATCAGCAAATAGATCATCCTAGGAAACTTCTATGCGTGTGACTCTCTAGGTTCGAACCTAAGCCGGTAGCATAGAAACAACTTTCTATACTAATCGATGTGCCCATCTAGCAATGGAACCGACGTCCGGATAGGTCGAAGAGTTGTGAGCAAACTCCAAGAACCCTAAGAAACAGTTACCGTATAATTTCATCCTCTTGACCACAAATGCTAAGGATGGCTTGAGAGCCTGTCAACTCTAAATAGCAAATCCATAAAGTGATTTCAACTTTAGTGATCATGTGACTTTCACATGAAGTGCCTTGGCCAAGGTCTTGCTAAATTGAAATACAAGCATTTCTCCTTTTAATGGGATAGGTCAAATTTCTTGATCCACAACTGACTACCACAAGTACTTGACTGCACCCAGTAACCTTTCGTAGCTGGATTAGAAATCCAGGTGGTCCGGCACCTAAGTACAATGAGTTGCTTGTAAGCCACTGGTTGTGATCTTCAGGTCTGAAGGATACTTATACCTATATCTTCTCGGATTAACTCTTGACAGCAGAGTATCCGAAAATGAGTCACGTTCGGTGAAATGTACTCCTACACTTTCACCTGTATGTCATACCAGTGTCTCTACACTCCTTGGTTAAGATAACCAACAAATATGATATACAACGTCCTATAATTGATAGTACTATGGCCTGTCATAGTATATCATTTGGTCGCGAACTCTTTTAAGGACCTTCTAAGATAAATCCTCCTTTATCGTGAGGAAGATCCTAAGGGCTTCATTACTTTCAGGAGTATTAAGAAGATGTTCTTGTAATGAATAAACTGCCAAATAACTTTTATTAATATATCAATTTATATACAATTTACATCAGCACAATCATCAAATGATTGGCTTTAAGATACAATTCCCAACAAATACTACTTGAAAATAGATGATGTAGATTAGTACCAAAAGGTATAGGATGGTTCCATCGGTTTAGACTAGTTTGGTTTGGACTAAATCAAAACTCAATACCGTTTCAATATCTTACTGGTATGATATAGTATAATATAGTTAGTACGAGTTGATGTGATAGACCTTAGGCAATACTATTAATTTTATTTTTCATATTTGAAGAGAAAACAAGTTTGCCAAGTATAACAATAATAAATGGATATTTGGTATAGCAATATGATTCTCACTTTGAGTGCGAAAGTTTCAAAGTTTGATTCCTAAAATGCCTATTAATTTTTCAACTTCACCTCTATTTTTTAACAAAGTCACTGTAGTATATAGTGCTAAAATCAAGATGAATGATGATGTGATCTAGTATAGAGTGCTAAAATCAAGATCAATGATGATGCGATCCTGCCAAATCACCATGGTGGTTTTTGATATGGAGTGATTAAATTAAAATCAATGGTTGTAGCGCAGAGGTAACGAGATCATCATATTTGATTTTGCTTTAGCGATCCTATATCACTCTACTTCTAAATCTCAACGCCCAACCCATTGATATTAATTCTATCCTCGAGGAAAGGCTTTCAAGATCATTCTAAAGTAAAGATATTGGAATGATATTTGGAAACAAAAATGCTCCTTCATTGGGGATCTTTAATTAATAGATCTATCATACCAAAAGCAAAAAACTTAGCTCATCAATAATATTATTTACAAATGGGGATCACTAATGATTAAAGTGTAAGGAAATGTGTCGTACAACCAATCGTCTAGCTTGTAGACGGTTATGAGTTGATGTATATGAACATGATTTATTTTGGCAGTACAGCATATAGTTTACATCTTCCAGTAGAATTCTAATATGTTGTAGTCCTTAGAGTTACATGTATTCGACAATGGAGGAATTGTTGAGTAACTCTTAAATATGTTCGCGGCCAAATGATATGTTGTTATGGAGGATGACGACGTAATCAAGTGTAGCCGTTGTATGTCATATTGGTTGGTTTGTTCTCTTAAACCAAAGAGTGTATAACACTGGTATGACATGCAGTGAGTGTAGGAGTACATTCACTGAACAGTGACTTACCTCTGTTGAGTGCTCTATTGCCTTGAGCAACTCACAGAAAGGCAATGGGTATAAGTGTCCCTTTGACATGAGACTATCATGTTGACTTGATAAGAAACTCACTGTACTTAGGCACTGGACCACCCAAATTTCTAATCCGGTGACGAAAGTTGCTGGGTGCAGTCAAGTACTTATTGGGTCAGTGATGAGTCAAGATGGGATTGTCCACTCTAAGTGTTAAAGAGAGTGCTCAAACTATGTTTCAATTTAGCAAAACCTTGGCCAAGGTAATCTTTGTGAGGTGTCACAAGATTCATTGCATTGAAACATACTTGGGTGATTTACTCGGAGTTGGTAGTTAACTCCGTATTCGCCCTAAGTACTTGGACAAGGGGATGAATTATGCGGCAATCATAGCCTGGATTCCTGAATGTTGCCTTGTGCAAATTCGATCTATCCAGACGTCGAGAACCATGGCTAGATGGTCACATCAATTAGTATAGGAAGCGTTACTATGCTACCAGCTTAGGTTCGAACCTATGGAGTCACACACATAGTCGGATGAATTATACGCAGGCATGATCACTGATTTGAGTGGGACTAAATCAGATGGATCATACGGGGTTCGTTCTGGCTATGTCTAGCTAGCACTAGGCATTAGCAACAGCACCTACTTCGAGGATGATTTGAGTTAGTCAGTAACTCAAATAGAATTATGGGACATGATATGAATCTAGTATGAAGTTAATTTGAACCATGGACCAATGGTTGGTCTGATAACAGAGTGGTTTGGATCCGAGTTCGAAGTGGTTCGATCCGGATTTCCAATAGAGCCTCTGAGAGTTTATTTATGAATTTTGAATTCATAAATCACTTCAGATTGGAGCTCGGATAGGCCCAATGTGAAGTATGGTTCAAGAGCTACGAGTAGCTTCTTTTGGATTTGAATTTGGACTTCAAACGGAATTGATTAAATCAATTCTATTAACATTAAGACATTTTAATTGATGAAATCTTACATGTGCTTCCTGAGATTTTATACGTGATCATCCATTAGTTATAACAGCCAAGCAATGGAGTTATTGATATATTAATGGAAGGATGCTCAAGGAACCGATCACTCCACATTTCCTCTTAGGCTGGCTTGATTTCATGCGTTGATTCAAGCCGTTCCACTTCTTTCGATGAGTTTGAGGGACGCGTTGATGAGGTGGCTGCGAACTTAATGCGGTGAAGGTATTCACGTAATGGCATTTATTTAAAGGCTTTTACACGCATTTTCAATGCATATTCAATGTCATATTCATCGAGTAAAAATGTTACGGTATGTATAAAATACGAAGCAAAAAGGGGTACAGAGCAGAGAAGAAAATTGACAGAGATCTTTCTGTGAAAAGCTGATCGTCTACAATCACAGAAAGTCAGCAAGAAGTCCAATCAAGAAGAGATTGTCTCTTCTTAGGGAGAAGAGTTCTACTTCCATTGTTCTAGGATTCCACCTTCTGTCTACATACATCAGGCGTGCGTATGATATAGAGGAACGGCGCGTGCGGCTCTTGCAAGGCACGAAGAGGAACTTCTCTCTGCAGATCAGATCTGCTACGTTCGTCATCTACAGCTTCCGCATCGAGAGGTATTATTTTAAACTTATTTTACATACTCTTAAATTTCAGATCTGCTAATATGCTTTAATTTATATTCAATATGAATATTAAAATTGAATTACATGCTTTCCACCTTGAGATCATGTGCATTAGAAAAGCAAGTTTTCCCTTCATAAAGATCATCATAGTAATTCCATTTAGGTCACCAATTATCACCTAAATAATGTTTGGCATATATTATTCTTATGTTTTTTAAAATTTAAAAATATAACTATATTTCTTTGACCTTAGATATCTACTTTAGCGAATTAAATTTAAAATTATATTCCACTTGGTCTATTGTATGATTCTTTATTTGGTTGCAAGGGGTCGTGAGTTCAATTCTCGGAATGCCCCTAATTAACTCCACTTTTTTCTGTCTTCATAATTAATTTTATATTTTTCAAAATTTAAAATCAGAACACTGTCTTTTCTCTTAATACCAACAATAGATATTGATAGAGCCAGTTGACCCCATAAAAATTAAAAAAAAAATTCAACGGCCCCAAGGGCCGACACCGATGGCCCCAATGGCCGACATCTCCAAGACCAAAACCTGTAAGGCCGACACCTTGAAGACCGACGGCCCCAAAGGCCGACACCGAAGACCGACGGCTCCAAGGACCGATGGCCCCAAAGGCCGACACCCGTCGGCCCCAAAGGCGACACCCGAAGACCGATGGCTCCAAGGACCGACGGCCCCAAAGGCCGATACCCGACGGCCCCAATGGCCGACACCCGACGGCCCCAAAGGCCGACACCTCCAAGACCGACGGCTCCAAAAGTCGGCCCCAAAGGCCGACACCTACAAGACCGGCACCTTCAAGGCCGGCACCTCCAAGACCGGCACCTCAAAGGCCGGCACCTCCAAGACAGTCGGCCCCAAAGGCCGACACCACCAAGACAGGCCCCAAAGGCTGGCACCTCCAAGACGGTCGGCCCCAAAGGCCGACACCACCAAGACCGGCACCTTCAAGGCCGGCATCTCCAAGACAGTCGGCCCCAAAGGTCGACACCTCCAAGACCGGCACCTCAAAGCCGGCATCTCCAAGACAGGCGGCCCCCGGCATTCTCCTAGCCGGCCCCTACGTCTTCAAGCCAGGCGGCCCAGGTTCCCAGTCGGCCACGGCATCTCCACATCCGCCGAGTCGGCCAAGGCCATCCCAGGCCGGCCCGACTCGGCCCCAGCGTCTCCTGTCCCGCCGAGTCGGCCAAGGCCATCCCAGGCCGGCCCGACTCGGCCCCGGTGTCTCCTGTTCCGCCGAGCCGGCCCGACTCGGCCCCGGCGTCACCAGTTCCGCCAAGTCGGCCAAGGCCATCCCAGGCCGGCCCGACTCGGCCCCAGCATCTCCAGTCGGCCAAGGCCTCCCAGGCCGGCCTGACTCGCCCTAGCGTCTGTCCTGCCAAGTCGGCCAAGGCCATCCCAGGCCGGCCTGACTCGGCCCCGGCATCTCCTGTTCCACCGAGTCGGCCAAGGCCATCCCAGGCGGCCCGACTCGGCCCCGGCGTCTTCAGTTCCACCGAGTTGGCCAAGGCCATCCCAGGCCATCCCGACTCGGCCCCGGCGTCTCCAATTCCGTCTAGTCGGCCCCGCCCCGGCATTGCCTTGCCGGTGGGATCGGCCCCAGCCATCTCAGGTCACCCAGCTCGGCCCTGATTAAACTAGATTCCCAGTTCCCGCCAGATCGGTCCCAGCGGTTCAAGAAACCGCCTCTCTGACGCGCGCCGCCCGACAACACCAAACGCGCGCCGCCCAACAGCGCCGCTCGACAGTGCCGACGCGCGCTGCCGACAGCCCCGCCGCTGATGGGACGTCGCTCGCTAACCAGCCCAGATTCACGCGAGGGCTCAGCAGATCTTCTGATTCACGCAACCCTACGTGATCATGCCAGAATCAACTCCTATAAAAAGGTGAATCCACTCGGTAAACAGGTATGCGCGATAACCCCCAAAATCACCATCTCAACTGAGAAAGGGACTCCTCCTCTCGGAGATCCCCTTTTTCCACACAAAACAGGGCTCACTCGAGCCCTTCTTCAGCTGTGACCTCAGTCACTAACTTGGCCGTCGGAGGGTCCCGCTGGAGCCCCTCTGGCCCCGGGACTTCCTTGCAGGCAACCTGGCGAGGCGAGGATTCGAGGAGCGCCTCCGTTCCCGACGTCCAGGAGAGGTGATCGAGCGTCATCAGATTGGCGCACAGGTAGGGGGGCATAAGAAAAATTAGCGAACGTTCTCCCTGAGCTACATCTTTGTCCCTCTCTTCTTCCAGAAGCCATGGTGGTGACTCGAGCCCAGGATGCCTCCGTCAGCTGTCCGGCGGGGCTCCTCCCGCCAGCTAGGCAGCAGGAGACCGATCCCCTGCTACCAACCCTCCGGTTACCGGCCCGTCGCCGGACGCCGCTGTCCAAACAGCGGAGCAGCTGGCAACCCTCTCCCAGCAAGTCCAGAATCTCACCGCCATGATCCACGGGCTCCAACAACGACAGTCCGTGGCCACCCAGCATCAGACCGCTCCCCCGCCAGCCAGCAGTCGGCAAGGGGAGGTTCTCTCGGCGAGAGGCCGGTCGGCGAGAGACCGGCCGACATCAAGTTTCCCCTAGGAAGCCTCGACGCGAGCCCTCCAAGCGGCCACGTTCCCCCAACCGCGGCCCCAGCGAATTTCCTCCCAAGCCACATCACCACGAGGAACCCATGCGGAAGTCCGACTTCCGTCTCCATCTCCTTCGCCTCCTCTTCTTCTTCTTCCTCCGAGCCACCTTGGAGGGCCCCAACGATCAGCCACCAGGTGGAGGAACGCCTAGAGGAGTACAACAGGCGACTAGATGAGCTCGCCAAGAAGATCAACCATCAGCCGGAGGATGAGTTCGACACCGTCCTCCTTACACTCGCCGCATACTGGAGAAACCGTTCCCTCCAGGTTCCGCTTCCCCCAGGTGGACCCGTACGATGGTACGACCGACCCCTCGATCACCTCGAGGGCTACAAAACTATGATGCAAGTCCAGGGCGCCTCAGACGCCCTCCTCTGCAAGGCCTTCCCCGCAACTCTGCGGAAGGCCGCCTGTGCATGGCACTCACGCCTGCCTCCTCACAGCGTCGACTCCTTCCGGGAGCTGGAGAAAGCATTTTTGGCCCACTTCGACGCCTGCCGCCGGATCCCAAGGGTGGCAGACAGCCTCTTCTCTGTCCGCCAGAAGGAAGGAGAGTCGCTACGGGACTTCGTGTCCCGATTCAAAACCACCGCCCTCGAGGTCTACCATCTCGATGATACGGTGGCCACCCTGGTGCTGAAGCGGGGACTCCTTCCGTCCCGCTTCACCTTCTCCCTAGATAAGAAGCCCCCGAGCTCTTACTCCAACCTCCTCCTCGGGCCCAGAAGTACATCCGGGCGGATGAAGCCAACTTCACCCGCCGGGAATCCTCAAGAAACTCCAGCGAACCCCCTCGACACAGGCAAGCTGACCCGCCTCACCGTTCCGAGAACAAGCGATGGAGCCCCGTCCCCGACGAGAATGAGCTCACCCCTCTTCTTGCACCTCGATCCCACATCCTGATAGAGATCAAGAGCGAGCCTTACCTCCAGCGTCCTCCCCCCATGAAGAAAGGTGCACCATGCGATGGAAGCCGCTATTGTCGATTCCACCGGGACTACGGCCACGACACCGATAGCTGCTACAGCTTGAAGCGGGCCATCGAGGAGCTCATCCAACGGGGCTACCTCGGCAAGTATGTCCAGAAGACGCAACAGCCGCTGCCGGCCATCATGGGGCCTCCACCAGCTCAAGCCACCGTCGACAACACTCCCACGGAGCGGACGATCGGGATGGTGTCCTGGGGATCAGCTTCTGCACCTAAACGGCCGAGGTATCCAAGCCTATCGAGAGGGGTGAGTTATCCCCCAACTGAGAAGGTCCCTACCGCACCACCGAAACACTTCACTGGGGGCATGCAAACTAGAAGAGCTTGACGGAAAGCCCGTTCCACGTACCTAAAATGCGGACGATCTCCGCCAGTATTACCAATGTACTCCCAGAAGCATGAGTAATAAAGAAATCCCCTTTTGACGCCATAGTTTGTTCTCTCTTGCGCCAAGTCTCTCAAAAGGAGCTCACCGGCATCGCGGCCTACGGGACACCACTCGGCCCCGGCATGGTGGTGCCCCCGAGTCGGTCAAGACCCTAAAGGCTCCGTACCCGACTGAGTCGCCACTTGGGCAGCACATAAACCCCTAAGCTGGTTCAAAAGGAGCTTACTGGCATCGCGGCCCTCCGGGACACCACTAGGCCCCGGTACGGCGATGCCCCCGAGTCGGTCAAGTCCCTAAAGGCTCCGTACCCGGCTGAGTCACCACTTGGGCGGCACACAAACCCCCAAACTGGTTCAAAAGGAGCTCACTGGCATCGCGGCCCATGGGACATCACTCGGCCCCGGCACAGCGGTGCCTCCGAGTCGGTCAAGACCCTAAAGGCTCTGTACCCGGCTGAGTCGCCACTTGGGCGGCACACAAACCCCCAAGCTGGTTCAAAAGGAGCTCACTGGCATCGCAGCCCACGGGACACCACTCGGCCCCTGCACAACGGTGCCCCCGAGTCGATCAAGACCCTAAAGGCTCCATACCCGGCTGAGTCGCCACTTGGGCGACACATAACCTCCAAGCTGGTTCAAAATGAGCTCACTAGCATCGCGGCCCACGGGACACCACTCGGCCCCAGCACGGCGGTACCCCCGAGTCGGTCAAGTCCCTAAAGGCTCCATACCCGACTGAGTCGCCACTTGGGCGGCACACAAACCCCCAAGCTGGTTCAAAAGGAGCTCACTGGCATCGCGGCCCATGGGACACCGCTCGGCCCCGGCACGGCGATGCCCCCGAGTTGGTTAAGTCCCTAAAGGCTCCGTACCCAGCTGAGTCGCCCCTCGCAGCGGTTCCCACACCCCTGAGGCAGTTCAAAAGGAACCTGACGACTCTCAGCTCTCAGATCACCCTCCGGGGTTCAAAAGACTCCCAGACTCTGCGTTGGGAGAGCATTACTAGCTGCCCTCAGCTAGCCAAAGAAGGCGCAGATGTCCATCCAAGGCAGCATAAGATGAAAGAGCATATGTCAAGGTAAAAGCTCTACACTCCTTTCGCTTAGCTGGTGCAGAGCATGCAAGCTCAAGGAGTGTGGGGGGCATTTGATGGAGCCAGTTGACCCCATAAAGATTAAAAAAAAATTTCGATGGCTCCAAGGACCGACGGCCCCAAAGGCCGACACCCGACGGCCCCAATGGCCGACATCTCTAAGACCGGCACCTGCAAGGCCGGCACCTCGAAGATCGACAGCCCCAAAGGCCGACACCCGACGGCCCCAAAGGCCGACATCTCCAAGACCGATGGCCCCAAAGGCCGACACCGAAGACCGACGGCTCCAAGGACCGATGGCCCCAATGGCCGACACCCATCGGCCCCAAAGGCCGACACCCGAAGACCGATGGCTCCAAGGACCGACGGCCCCAAAGGCCGACACCCGACGGCCCCAAAGGCCGACACCTCCAAGACCGACGGCTCCAAGACAGTCGGCCCCAAAGGCCGACACCTATAAGACCGGCACCTTCAAGGCCGAAACCTCCAAGACCGGCACCTCAAAGGCCGGCACCTCCAAGACAGTCGGCCCCAAAGGCCAACACTACCAAGACCGGCCCCAAAGGCCGGCACCTCCAAGACAGTCGGCCCCAAAGGCCGACACCACCAAGACCGGCACCTTCAAGGCCGGCATCTCCAAGACAGTCGGCCCCAAAGGTCGACACCTCCAAGACCGGCACCTCAAAGGCCGGCATCTCCAAGACAGGCGGCCCCCGGCATCCTCCTAGCCGGCCCCCTACATCTCCAAGCCAGGCGGCCCCGGTTCCCAGCCGGCCACGACGTCTCCACATCCGCCGAGTCGGCCAAGGCCATCCCAGGCCAGCCCGACTCAGCCCCGGCATCTCCTGTTCCGCCAAGTCAGCCAAGGCCATCCCAGGCCGGCCTGACTCGGCCCCGGCGACTCCTGTCCCGCCGAGTTGGCCAAGGCCATCCTAAGCCAGCCCGACTCGGCCCCAGCGTCTCCTGTTCCGCCGAGTCGGCCAAGGCCATCCCAGCCGGCCCGACTCGGCCCCGGCGTCTCCTGTCCCGCCGAGTTGGCCAAGGCCATCCCAGGTCGGCCCGACTCGGCCCCGGCGTCTCCTATTCCGCCAAGTCGGCCAAGGCCATCCCGGCCGGCCCGACTCGGCCCCGGCGTCTCCAGCTCCGCCGAGTCGGCCAAGGCCATCCCAGGCTGGCCCGACTCGGACCCGACGTCTCCAATTCCGTCCAGTCGGCCCCGCCTCGACACTGCCTTGCTGGTGGGATCGACCCCAGCCATCTCGGGTCGACCCGGCTCGGTCCTGATTAAACTGGATTCCTCAGTTCCCGCCAGATTGGTCCCAATGGTTCAAGAAACCGCCTCTCTGACGCACGCCGCCCGACAACACCAGACGCGCACCACCCGACAGCGCCGCTCGACAGTGCCGATGCGCGCCGCCCGACAGCCCTGCCGGCTGATGGGATGTCGCTCGCTAACCAGCCCAGATTTACGCGAGGGCTCAGCAGATCTTCTGATTCATGCAACCCCACGTGATCATGCCAGAATCAACTCATATAAAAAGGTAAATCCACCCGGTAAACAGGTACACGCGATAACCCCTAAAATCGCCATCTCAACTGAGAAAGGGACTCCTCCTTCAAAGATCCCCCTTTTTCCACACAAAACAGGGCTCACTCGAGCCCTTCTTCAGCTGTGACCTCAGTCACTAACTTGGCCGTCGGAGGGTCCCGTCAGAGCCCCTCCGGCCCTAGAACTTCCTTGCAGGCAACCCGACGAGGCGAGGATTCGAGGAGCGCCTCCGTTCCCGACGTCCAGAAGAGGTGATCGAGCGTCATCAGATATCCTTTTATATATATATATAAACTGATCTAATTGTCTGCATTGAATTTGATGATCCTTCTCAATTATTAAGGTTATATTTGGGATCACAATTAATTTTATATTTTTCAAAGTAGAGCTATATTTCTTTTAATTCTAACAATAAATACTTACTTGTCCATAGCAGAAAATGAAAAATTAAGTTTGATAAGTACTACAATAATAATAATTGGGCATTTGGTCCAGTGGTATGGTTCTTGCTTTGGGTACGAGAAGTTCTAAGTTTGATTCTCGAAATGCTCCAAAATGCTTCATTGTTTTTTTATTATTTTTTTATGCATGGATAGTCCTTAGTTTAATTCTCAAAATGCCCTAAAATATCTTATTAATTTTTAGGTCCTTAGTTTAATTCTCAAAATGCCCTAAATATCTTATTAATTTTTAATTCTACCTTTTGTTTCTATATAGCCAAATGCTAACCTAAATAAAGAAAGAAGATTGTGATAAATTGATGACCAATGTAAAACTACAAATGCACTCTAGCATATGAATTCCTTCGATGTTTCAACTCAACTTAGCTTAGCCTTTTTTCAACTACATGGATCGATTATATGAATCTACTGTCTTCACTCTGCTTTATTCAGGACTAAGTCGACATTAATTTTTTCGATGTTTGACAAGTAAAAAAATAAATTATATCTAAATGTATTTTTTTATTTTTATCAAAATCTATCTATTCTACTAACCTCCAACATTGTGTTTAGTCGCAACCAAATATGAAAATAATAATTAGGAATTAAATATGAAAATAATTGTTGGACATTTGGTCTAGTGGTATTTACCAAATATGAAAACAATAATTGGGCATTAAATATAAAAAAACAAGTTTAACAAATATTAAAACAATAATTAGGTATTAAATATAAAAATAATAATTGGGCATTTGGTCTAGTGGTATGATTCTCGCTTTGGGTGCGAGAGGTCCCGAGTTCAATTCTCGGAATGCCCCAATATTTTTCTTACTCCACTATTTTCTCTAAAATTATATTATCTTTATAATTACTTTTATATTTTTCAAAATCCAAAATTAGAGCAATGTCTTTTCTTCTTAATAGCAACAATAGATATCCTTTTTATATATATAATTGATCTAATTGTCGGCATTTAATTTGATGATCCTTCTGAATTACTAAGGTTATATTTAGGATCACTATTAATTTTATGTTTTTCGAAATCTAAAAATAAAATTACATTTCTTTTTAATTCTAACAATAAATACCTACTTTCCCATCATAAATATGAAAAATTAAGTTTGATAAGCACTACAATAATAATAATTGGGCATTTGATCTAGTAATAGAGTTCTTGCTTTGGATGCAAGAGGTCCTCGGTATGATTCTCGAAATGCCTCATTATTTTTATTTCATTTTTTTATGCATGGCTAGTCCCTAACCTAGAGGAGGTCCTGAGTTTAATTCTCAAAATGCCCTGAAATATCTTATTAATTTTTAATTCTATTTTGTTTGTACATAGTCAAATCCTAACCTCAATAAGGAAAGAAGATTGTGATAGATTGATGACCAATGTAAAGCTATAGATGCACTCTATGAATATTAATTCCTTTGATACTTGATAAGTAAAAAAATAAATTACATCTAAATATATTTCATCTTTTGTCAAAATCGATCTATTCTACTAAACTTCAACATTGTGTTCGGTCACCAAATAAGTTAAAACTAAAGTGAATGGTTTAACTTAGTTACTCATATTCATCTTTACTTTGAAATAGTTTATTGAGTAAAAAAAAAAGAGTTCAACTTATTTTTTTAAAATATCATTTTTACCTTCATAATAAATAGGTTACTTTTTTTTGGTGATCCATAAATTATAATAGAATAAGTGAAGTGAAGGGATCTTTGTTCCATTTAACCCTCATTTAACTTGAAACCAAGCATAACCAATTTCATATATATTATTTATAATGAGTCTAGTTCAATGATCATTGAAGATATTATAAAAAAAATAATCACGCTTTAATAATGCATAATCATACAAACATTAAAAAGCCTAGAAGTAAGTCCAAATGAAACATCAAATGGCACATAGCTATCTCTATTTTCTGTTTCCTATATAGCACCCACTACATTATCTTGAGGCTGAGCTATTTGGTGTGACTAGCTTTGTGTCACATTTGCTTGAATCCACTCTGGCAATGCAAATCCGTAGATGCAAAGCCAAAACCAACAATGCTTATCCAATATAAAGCACGATTCGTTATATCACCTAAACACATCTGCTATGCAAGAAATTTGCTATTCTAATATCAAAGAACATGCAGGTGTCTACATAAAAAATAATAGCATTCTAATATCAAAGAACATGCAGGTGTCTACATAAAAAATAATAGCATTCTTATGTCAAGCAGTAAACTAGGCAATCTCTTGATTACAATCCCAGAATAACGAGTACAAGGATATTGTGGGTTAGAAGTTGCAATCACATTGTCACCCTAAATTCTTCATACTTCCAAATGTAAATCTTATATGCTCCCTTTATAAATTAGTATAAGATCTATTCTAGATCTAAGGGCACTAAATGTGCTTAGATCATTAATAAGAATTATAGAATAGAAAAGAATATACGTTGATGCAGGCAAATCAACCGTGTTGAGCGACGGGCATGCTGAGGTTTGTCTTGGGCTTCCAAGTGGGATGGAGGGGTCGTCTCCCTTCTTCGGAACCCTGCAAGAAGTCCCCGGCCGGTGTTCCCGGCGAGGACACTCGATGCTCAAGTTAGTAAACTTGTCGCTCAGTTCTCTAGTAGTGAGATAGGAGTTGAGAAATTAGAGGGAGAGAGAGAGAGAGGCTCCCCCTGCATTGAGCTCGGGTCCTCCTCTTATACTTGTCTGGGGGGTCTCATTTACTTCATTCCGTTGGAACCATCGAATCTTCCTCGTTGGGATAAGTTTCTCTGAACGGCAAGTGGTTAAGCCGTTGCTGGATAAGGGCCGCTTGTAGCGGTAACTGCTGAGCGTGCTAGCACTTGCCCGTAATTTCAGTGAGGGAGGTACACGGCAATAGACCTTGAATCACGGGATCTGTTGAGTGAGACGGGTCATTGTGCATGCGAAAAAGGCACCAAGTTAGGACCGAAGCCGTTGTTGGAAGCCGGAGCCAGAGGCCGTCGCTGGAGGCCAGCGCTGGAGGCCGACGCTGGAGGCCGGAGCCAGAGGCCATCGCTGAAGGCCGGCGCTGGAGGCCGAAGCCAAAGGTTGTCGCTGGAGGCCAGAGCCAAAGGCCATCGCTGGAGGCCGGCGCTGGAGGTCATCGCTGGAGGCCGGCGCTAGAGGCCGGAGCCAAAGGCCGGCATTGGAGGCCAGAGCCAAAGGCCGTCGCTGGAGGCCGACGCTGGAGGCCGGCGCTGGAGGCCGGCGCTGGAGGCTGGAGCCAAAGGCCGTCGCTGAAGTTCTATTTCTGGGTTTTGCTGTCACATCATTATTTCCGAAAATCATACAAAAGATAATACCACCCAGAGGAAACGGCCAGCCGTATCAGATGCCCCTCCGCCCCTGAGATGGGTGAGCACACAATCACCCGCGAAAGGGGTGTTAATATCCTCTGGGCGATCGATTTTCGCGCCATCATTTCGCCTGTCCGGGCTATTGGGATTGGAGAGGATTTCCTCGAGCAGTGAGTCACAAAAGGCGAGCGTCATCATTGTGGTAAGACCAATGCCATCTCTCTATTGGTGGAGCTTTTCGTGTTTTTCGCGCTGGTAGGCCACCGAAGCACCTTCCATTTGAAGGTGGACACGTGGCCAGAACGGACGATCGTGGGATGATTTGAAATGGGGCTATAAGAGGAAAAAATCATCCTTATCCTCCCATCCTCCCTTCTCTTACGCTACTGCTTCCTCTCGAGTCCGTAAGCATCCGTTCGTCTCCCGTGTTTGTTCTCTCCTCGTGCTCCTTCGATCCTAGCTCAAGTTTTCCAGGTTAGTCTCCATGGCTTCCTCGCCTTCTTGTTCCATTTTCGATTCCGGGGGGTGTTCCCCCACCCTTCTCAAACTTCTGCTTCCTTACCAAGCCAGTGGTCTACCCCCTTCCTCTAATCACTCCTTGCCGGAACGGCGGCCGGTCAGATGCCCCGTAGCCGGGAGTCATCTGACCGGCGGATGGATTTCCGCCCGGAGCCGTCCGACGGCTGCTGGTCCTTCCAGTGCCATCAAGAAGTCCCCTGAAGGGACTGCTTCCACTATGTCTGCTCAAGGCATAGTAAATCTGAAAGCCAAGTATAGCTTTCTGCCAAACCTTCGTTTGTTCTACCCTGCTCCTAATGACAGGGTAACCTCTTCCCATCCCGGGAGAGTTGCCTTGTACGGAGCCTTCTTTAAGGCCGGACTTCGACTACCTATCCACCCTTTCATTCTCAATCTTCTAGATCGATATTCTCTAACACCTTCCAAGCTAGTTCCTAACTCGATCCGAACCATCGCTGGCTTTCTGGTTCTCTGTCACCTGCAAGGCATAGAGGCCAACATCTCCTTATTCCGTAGCTTTTATACACTCCGCAAGCAATCAGGTTGGTGGTCCTTCACCCCCAGGTCCAATAGGATCCTTAAGTTGTACCTTCCCACCTCCGTTAAAGGGTGGAAGGATAAGTTCTTTTTTGCTGATATCGATGGGGTGCGCGGAAGCTAGGGGACACCCAACATTGATGCCAATAGGGATTCCTCCATCCTTCCAAGAGATCGAATGGCATTCGGGCAGCTTCTGACTGTCGATGTCCCTCGGTGCAATAAGCTTCTAGCCGATGAAAACCTTCGTCTCGCCGGCTTAATTCCTTCGAGTGGTGAGCACTTGATTACTCACCTTCTTTTTTCTTTTTCCCCCTTTTTTTTATTCATCTTCCGCCTTTATAGGGATGGCACCATCGCTTCGCGAGCTCAGGCAGGCTGCCACTAGGAAGAGGAAGGCCATGGGGAATGAGTCCCTTGCCGAGAGAAGGGCCGTTGCCAAAATCCCAAGGAGGGCCGACACGGGGAGGGCCGACGCGGGAGGGGCCGACGCTGGAGGGGCCGACGCTGGAGGGGCCGACGCTGGGGGACTAGAGTTGTGAAGCCCCTGCGCACTAAGATTTTGAAGAAGGCCAACACTAGAAGGGCCGACGCTGGGGAGGCCGATGCTAAAAGGGCCAAAATTGTAGAATCCCCGCACGTGTGCGAGGCAGCCAGAGCCCAAGCCGACGAGCCCGCCAAGAAAGATACGGTAAGGGCCGAGGCCGGCGAGGAAGTCGGGCGGAGCCGAATAAAAGGAAGATCATCTTCAGTTCTAACTCCTCCTGTCATCTTGCTCGATCCTTCTCCTGAGCAGGTCGCAAAAGCGCCGTCACCCCTGCCCGAAGCCGTGGAGACGGAGCAAGTCCCTTCAACAATAGGGCCAACTCCCGCAGCTATCCTGCCCCCCATAGGGGCAACAACCGAAGCGCCTTCACCAGCCAAGGGGCTGGAGGCAGCAGAGTCGGAGGCGGAATCCTCCTCCGCGGCCCCCATGCCGAGGAAAAGGAGGGGCATCGACCCTTCCTTCCAATCACTGTTGGCAAACCACAGCCGATGGGCCGAGCGGGCCTTAGATGAAGCATCTGTGGTGGAGGTGCAAGAATTTCTCCGGCATCAAGGGAGAGCCACATTCTTCCGCAAGGCGTCTGTGGCACATCTCTGGGTGAGCCTTTGCTCCATTATCATTTTTCCTCTTTGTTTCGTTTGTTTTATTTTGCTTTTTAACATTGACATTCCATTCAGGCACTGAACTCTCTGATCGCCATGAGGGAACTTTGGACCCTGAGTGATGCTGCTCTCGACCAGTCACGGGAGGAGATGCTATCACTCTAGGCCAGGGCAGAAAAGGCAGAGATGGCTTTGGAGGATACCCGGGCCACCCTAAAGGGCGAAGTCGAAGCCATCCGGCTGAGAGCCGAGAAGATCGAGTATGCGCTGGAAGTTGCCAGCATCGTGCAGCCAATGAGCTGGATAACGCTCAGGCGGCCGAGGAAAAGCAAAGGATGGCCAAGGAGAGGCTGAAAGTGGTGGAATCAGAAAGTGCATCTTGAAGACTCGATTGGATTCCGCCTCCATTGAAATAGATGCAGCCAAAGAGGCCGCCCGCTAGTCCGACGCCAAGATTGCCGACTTGGAGGCGGCGGTGACTGAGGCCAAGAGGGAGGCCGTCAAGTCCGAGCGAAAGCCCTCGAGGCGGAGCAAAGAGCTGCAGAGGCCGTAGAGGATTTCAGAAAGTCTAAAGCCTTTGATAAGGAGCTAGCCGAATCGGCGGCGTTTGCTTATGATGCCGGCTTCCAAGATTGCAAGGAAAAAATTCAAGAACTCTACGACCTAGAGGATATTGAAGAGCTGAAGCCAGATGACGTCCCTGAAGATGATGACCCGGCCCCAAATGACCCTTAGTAGTTTTTTTTTTTTGTATTGCTCTAAGCCCGACTCAGGTCGGCAATTTTGTAAACTTTTAGCCATCAATGAATGTTTTAACCCTCATCGCGTACCTTTGGTTATAATCAGCTTTAGCTATGTGAGTTGTCGCGAATCACCAACCAATGGTGCCTCGTTAGATAGGTCGCGCGAAATGTGATTGTGAGCCTAAACATTGTCCCGGATTACCGATGCAGGGAGCCGATTTTTAGTGCCAACGCGGGGCACTGGTCTTTAGTGCCAACGCGGAGAGCCGGTCTTTAGTTCCGACGCGGAAAGTCGGCCTTTAGTTGCCGACGGAGCCGGTCTTTAGTGCCGATGCAGAGAGCTGGTCTTTAGTGCCGACACGGAGCCTGTCTTTGATGCCGATGCGGGGCCGGTCTTTGATGCCGACGCGGGGCGGGTCTTTGGTGCCGACGCGGAGCTGGTCTTTGGTGCCGACGCAGGGCCGGTCTTTGGTGCCAACGCGGGGCCGGTCTTTGGTGCCGACGCGGAGCCAGTCTTTGATGCCGATGCGGGGTCGGTCTTTGGTGCCGATGCCGGGCCGGTCTTTGGTGCCAACGCGGGGCCAGTCTTTGGTGCCGACGCGGGGCCGGTCTTTAGTTGCCGAGCATACTCATTCAAAAATAATGTGAACATTTCGAACACCAATCTATCAAATAGATTCAAATTAATGAAGATAGCACCTTACTGATAATACCGGCGTAAGTTGTCGGCATTCCAGGTGCGAGGAAGCGGTTTCCGTCTAGCTCTTCAACTTTGTACGCCCTGTGGTGAAGTACCTCCTTGACACGGTATGGTCCTTCCCATTTCGGTGCCAGCTTGCCCCCCTCTATTGGCTTTGATACTTCAGCTCTTCGCAGAACGAGATCTCCGGAACGGAACGTCTTGGATCGCACTCGAGCATTGTAGTACTTGGCCGCTCGCTGACGGAATGCTGCCATGCGAAGCTGTGCTTGGTCTCGTAATTCTTCCACCAAATCTAGATCGGCTCGCAGCTGGTTTGAGTTGCTTTCTTCGTGGTATAATTCTGTCTGGGGACTGGGAACTCCTATCTCCACCGGAATGACCGCTTCGGTCCCAAAGACCAGGCTGAAAGGAGTTTCCCCAGTAGGGGCTCGCGGCGTCGTGTGGTAGGCCCACAGTACACTGGGGAGTTCCTTCACCCAGCGCCCTTTGCAGCTATCTAGCCAAGCCCTGAGTCCTTGGAGGATGATGCGATTGGTCACCTCGGCTGCACCGTTGGTTTGGGGGTACCCCACGGAGGTGAATCGCTGATGGACGCCTAGGCCATCGCAGAATTCCGAAAGGCCGTGTTGTCAAACTGTCGGTCGTTATCAGTAACGAGAGTGTGCGATAGCCCGAACTGGCACACCATAGACTTCTAGAAGAAAGTCCTTATTTTGACCTCCGTGATCTTAGCGAGAGCCTCCGCCTCGATCTACTTGGTGAAATGGTCGACGGCCACCACTAGGAACTTGCGTTGTCCGGAGGGGAGGGAACGGTCCCAGGATGTCCATGCCCCACTGTGCGAAGGGCCAG
This sequence comes from Calamus simplicifolius, assembly GCA_900491605.1. Classification (NCBI taxonomy): domain Eukaryota; kingdom Viridiplantae; phylum Streptophyta; class Magnoliopsida; order Arecales; family Arecaceae; genus Calamus; species Calamus simplicifolius. Next base: position 608,736 of record UESW01004561.1, on the reverse strand, counting down.
GGTGTAGCCAAGGGGGTCAGCTGGGACGTCGGTTGATGTTGAATGTTGGCATGGCGCTGGTAGCTGTCGCACCTCTTGACAAGTTCGAATGTATCCTCCTTCATTGTCAGCCAATAATACCCCTGCCGTAGGGCTTTGTATGCAAGAGCTCTGCCCCCCAGATGGCTTCCACATATACCTTCATGTATCTCTCGCATAATATAATTAGCTTCAGTGGGACCGACACACCTGAGAACTGGGTATGAGAACGACCTCCGATAGAGCTTTCCCTCCATTATGAAAAATTTTGGGGCCCGTCTTTTAAGTTTCCTGGCTTCGGCAGGGTCTTCTGGGAGGGTACCCTCGGTAAAGTACCAGACATAGGCGTCCATCCAGGAAGGCTCCTACTCAACTGGTAGAGTTTCTCTTGATACGTCAATACTCGGGGCTTCTAAGTGCTCCACATAAGCTCTTCCCAGCATCCCGTCAGTTGAGGTAGCAAGATGGGATAAGGCATCGGCTCTAGCATTCTCCTGTTGAGGAATGTAGCTGACGCTAAAGTAAGCCAAGGGAGAAGCTAGCGATTGCACCATACTTAAGTAGCGGGATATGATGGGATCCCTTGCTTCATATTCCCTTGCGATTTGGCCAGCGACCAGTTGGGAGTCGGTGAATGCCCTAAGGCGTTTCACCCCAAGCTCTTGAGCTAATCTCATCCCGGACAGCAAAGCTTCATATTCTGCCTGATTATTAGTGGCTGGAAAGAGGAAGCGAAGTGCATACTCGGTTACAACTCCATCCAAGTTGGCCAAGATGAGGCCTGCTCCGCTCCCTTGAGAATTCGACGCCCCGTCTACATGAAGGACCCATTCATCATCACTGGTTCCGAGGGGTTGAGTGTCTGTAGGAGGTTCTTTAGGTTGCTCCTCTCCCCAAGTGCATTCGACCAAAAAATCCACCAAGACTTGAGACTTCATGGCTGACCGGGGGCGAAAAGACAGATCAAATTCCCCCAACTTAAGGGCCCACCTTGCTAGCCGGCCGAAAGTATCCAGGCGAGCGAGAACTGTCTTCAGAGGTTGGTCTGTGATCACCGCGATCGGGTGGGCTTGAAAGTATGGCCGCAGACGCTGGGCAGACACGATCAACGCGAAGATAATCTTTTCCATATTTGAGTAACTGGTCTCTGCATCGTGGAGCACCTTGCTTGTGTAGTATACTGGCCTTTGCTTGCCATTGGTGTCCACACGGACCAGCACAGAACTAACGGCTTTAGGAGAGGCCGTGAGGTATAGAAGGAGTTCTTCTCCACCTGTTGGCTTGGCTAGCAGCGGCGGGGTAGATAAGAATTCCTTTAACCCCTCAAACACCTCTTGACATTCTTTCATCCATTCGAATTCATTGACCTTGCGGAGCGCCTTGAAGAAAGGTAGACATCTTTCAGCGGACTTGGACAGGAAGCGACTTAAGGCGGCCACCCTTCCCGTCAGGCGCTGTATTTCCATCTTGTTGGCGGGAGGCCTCATGTCTAAAATGGCTTCAACTTTGTCCGGGTTTGCCTCGATCCCCCGCCGGGTTACCATGAAACCCAAGAACTTTCCGGCTGTCACCCCAAATGCACACTTGCGTGGGTTCAGCTTCATCCGGTACCAACGAAGGTTGTCAAAAGTCTCCATTAAGTCCGCGATATGGTCGGTGGCATGGACGCTCTTTGTCAACATGTCATCCATGTACACTTCCATGTTACGTCCTATCTGGCCTTCGAAGACTTTGTTCATCAGCCTTTGATAGGTAGCTCCCGCATTCTTTAGCCCAAAAGGCATTACCCTATAGCAGTACAACCCCTTCTCAGTTATGAAGGAGGTAGCTTCTTCATCTGATGGATTCATCCTGATCTGGTTGTATCCAGAGAAAGCATCCATGAAGCTAAGGACCTCATGTCCGGATGTAGCATCCACCAGTTGATCGATCCGGGGCAGGGGAAAGCTGTCCTTAGGGCATGCTTTGTTGAGATCGGTGAAATCCACGCACATTCTCTAGCTCATGTTGGTCTTACGGACTAGCACCACGTTGGCCAATCATTCGGGGTAATGGACCTCCCGAATATGGCCTGCAGCCGTTAACTTGCGAACTTCCTCGTCGATAGCTTTCTGTCTATCTGGAGCGAAGTTTCTTTTTTTCTGTCAGACCGGCCGACACTCTGGCCTGAGGTTGAGCCGATGGGTGATCACTTCTTCGGGGATGCCCGGCATGTCTGAGGACGACCATGCAAAGACGTCGGTGTTGGCATGCGGGAAAGTAAGAAGTCGATCACGTGCCTCTTCTGGAAGCAACGCCCCCACCTGAACAGTCCTTGCCGGGTCATCACCCAAGGGGAGGGTTAGAAGGTGCTCGGCTGGCTCTCCCCTCCTTCCCAGCTCTCGGGGATCGAGCGGCTCAGAGGCTATTGCCGACGCCGCTTCCAGCGGGCTGGGAGACAAATGATAGCAAAGCGGTGGCGGGCTTTGCTCCCCTTTCATCTCTCTGACTCCTTCATCAGTGGGGAACCTTACCAATAATCTCTTAGTGGAGATCACGGCATCTAACAAATTTAATCCTGGTCTCCCCAATATAGCGTTATAAGCCACTGGGACCCGGACCACCAAGAAATTTATAACCACGGTGCTCTGACATGGAGGGGTTCCAACCGTGACTGGGAGAGCAATCTCCCCCTCAACGCTCACCGAGTCTCCAGTGAAGCCCATTAGAGGCGCGGCAACGGGTCGGAGGGAAGACTTCGACAGATTCATCCGAACAAAAGCCTCGTAGCTCAAAACATCCATCGAACTCCCACTATCAACTAAAATTCTCTTTACATGATGTTTGGCTATAGTCATGGATACAACGACGCTGTCATCATGCTTATTAACTACCCCATCTAAATCCTTTCCAAAGAAAGGAATTACAGAATCTATTCCCTCTCGCTGCCTCTTTGAACCGCCACCTGCCCCCCAGGAAATCATAGCTATGGTCTTCCCCATTGGAGCATTATCCATGCCGGCCAGAAGTATCGGAGGCACCGATGGACCCGAAGTGGGAAGGTTTCCCCTTCGAACGAATTTGCCTAGGTGACCCTGTTGAACCAGCTCCTCAATGGCTTTCTTCAGATGGCGGCAGTCCTCGGTGTCGTGACCGTAGTCCCGGTGGTACCGGCAGTAAAACTCCTTGTTGCGGGGGGTTCCAGATTTCAAAGGAGTCGGACGCTTGAAATAAGGTTCCTCCTCGATCTCCAATAGGATGTGAGATATAGGAGCCATGAGGGGAGTGAATTGCTCCTTAGGAACAAGCATCTGTGGTCGACGATCTGAGTGGTGAGGAGGCTCAGGCTTCCGAGGTCGTGCACCGGCATGATCAGTAGGCGGTGGTTTCTTACTGGTGTTCTTGTTAACTTCCCTTCTGGAAGAATCCGTCTCGTCGGCGCGGATATACTTCTGTACTCAGCTCAGAAGCTCAGCATAAGAACTCGGAGGCTTCTTATCCAGGGAATGGGCAAACCTGGATGGACGAAGTCCTCGTTTTAATGCCAAAGTGGCTACGGAGTCTTCCAGGTTGTATACCTCCAACGCTGCTTCCTTAAATCGAGCGACAAAGTCCTTCAAGGTCTCGCCACTCCTCTGCTGGACAGTAAATAGGCTATCAGCCACTCGTGGGATCTTTCAGCAGGCATCAAAGTGGGCCAGGAAAGATCGCTCGAGTTGCCGAAACGAATTGATGCTACGTGGAGGCAGGCGGGAGTACCACGCACGTGCCGCCTTGCGAAGGGTGGCCGGAAAGGCGATGCATAAAAGGGAGTCCGTCGCTCCCTGGACCTGCATGAGAACCTTGTAGCTTTCCAGGTGGTCCAGAGGGTCCGTCGTGCCATCGTACGGATCCAGTTGGGGAAGACGGAACCGGGGCGGAACCGGTTCCTCCATGATATGCCGGGAAAGTGGGAGGCGATGCTCATAGTCCATCCCGTGAGGATTAGCGATCCGGCGGCTAAGCTCCTCCAACCTTCGATGATACTCATCGAGCCGTTGCTCGGCCCGACGGGTAGTTTTCCTGAGGGTGCCATCTCGAGATGAATCAGAAGAAGAAGCCGAAGAAGATCGTCGGCGTAAGGAACGCACCCGTCTGGACTCTCTCTCCTCCGGCCGGTGGTTGGAACGACCGGAGTGGCGAGAGGGGGACCGTCGTTGCTTCGAGGCCCCTCGGCGATGAGGTTCAGGGGGTGAGCGGCGGGAGACCTCAGGTGGGGTCCCGCCTTGGTGAGACTGGACTGTCCCCAGCACCCCTTCATCGGGCGCAGGGGGTTAAGGTGCAGCAGCCAAACAATGCTCTTGTAGTCCTCGTACCATTGTCATCAGGTCCTGGACCTGGTGAGCCAGAACCTCGAGCCGATCAGGCCGGCTTATCTGTGTAGAGGGCGGAACATGGAGGTTGGCCTCGGATTGCTCAGCCCGTGGAATGCACTCCGCGGCTTGACTAGAGGAAGCCTCCTGTGCTCGTGTAGTCACCATCGTCTTCCTTGCAGAATTGGTGGGGTCACATGGAGAACTTTCATCTTCCTCCCGTGCGAACTGGCCCCTACTTGGCGCGCCAATCTGGTGCGGACAAATCAACCGTGTTGAGCGGCGAGCATGCTGAGGTTTGTCTTGGGCTTCCAAGTGGGATGGAGGGGTCGTCTCCCTTCTTCGAAACCCTGCAAGAAGTCCCCGGCCGGTGTTCCCGGCGAGGACACTCCGACGCTCAAGTTAGTAAACTTGTCGCTCAGTTCTCTAGTAGTGAGATAGGAGTTGAGAAATTAGAGGGAGAGAGAGAGAGGGCTCCCCCTGCATTGAGCTCGGGTCATCCTCTTATACCTGTCTAGGGGGTTCCGTTTACCTCGTTCCGTTGGAACCGTCGAATCTTCCTCGTTGGAATAAGTTTCTCTGAACGGCAAGTGGTTAAACCGTTGCTAGATGAGAACCGCTTGTAGCGGTAACTGAGCGTGCTAGCACTTGCCCGTGATTTCAGTAAGGAAGGTACACAGCAATAGACCTCGAATCACGAGATCTGTTGCATGAGACGAGTCATTGTGCATGCGAAAAAGGCACCAAGTTAGGACCGAAGCCGTTGTTGGAAGCCGAAGCCAGAGGCCGTCGCTAGAGGCCGTCGCTGGAGACCGGAGCCAAAGGCCGTCGCTGGAGGCCGGCGCTGGAGACCGGCGCCAAAGGTCATCACTGAAGTTCTATTTCTGGGTTTTACTGTCACATCATTATTTTGAAAATCATGCAAAAGATAATACCATCCAAAGAAAATAGCCAGCCGTATCATACGTCAATTGGCATATATAAAATAGTTAATACATTAAACAAATAAGCATACATTTCAACAAACTTACATGGAATAGAAGCCAGGTTTTTGGATAGTTGGAAATGAGCGATAAAAAATATTAGCAACTACTACAAAAATTAGAATCAAGGGGCCATCAGAAGAAGGCAAGGAGAAGAACAGGAGGGAAAGAAGAGATAGGAGCTTACTTGAATCAAAATCTTTGGAATAAGAGGAGGATTAGATACGGAGCCTATATTGGTTGAGAGATTAGACTCAATGCCAGATCTGGCCATGGCTAGTGGGGAATAAGGGAACATCTTCCCTTATTTAAATCTTGATGGAAAATCATAGCGATGATGTAGAACTCTGTTGCACAAGATTGAGAATAAGAAACATTTGGGAGCATAAAAGAGGATATGGTTGATTGAATAAGCCAACTGAAAATCAACCATGGCTATGCTGAAAAAGGAAAACCCTTCATAATTTTTACTTAATTAAAAAATTGAATGCTCTTTTAGTCAACATTCAATTTTTTTTCAAAAACTGAGTTGGTATTTTTAAAAACAAAAAAAAGTCCTATCAAATATCTTTATAACATCCATTTTTTTAATTTTGCACTTTTACGAAACCCAAAAAATGAATAGAGAGGATATCATTAAAAAAATGCCAGGCTATGCAGCTCTGAAGAGACTATTTCACAATTCAAATCTATGGCACCCAAATTACAATGAAACAACCTTACTACAAGCATTGCATCTGAGACAAATTTTCAAATTGGAAATGAGCTGCTCAAAGACATGAAGATCTTGCCTGCTTGACAGGCCTAACCATAAGACAATCTAGGTTTTTAAACAAAAGGAAAAAGTTTAGAGCTTGACTAAAAGGCAATCTTAATGGATCAGGATATATTTGGTAGGAAAAGATTAAAAGAACCATTATGATTCAATTTCAAAGGCAAAAGAGTAGGATTTTCAGCAAGAGCGCGTCTTACTCTTCCATTCAAAATTTCTCCAATTGTATAGCAAGCAATTGTTAGATTATATTCTCACAGAAATCTCCAAGCTCCACCTCTGGTAGCTCTGCGCAACGGCCATCATACGCCAAGGGCTTCAGTGCTAAAGATCCGATGCATTGAATTCACCCTGTTGCGGAACCAAGTGTAACATGTATAGTTTTTATCACGCCGAATCCCTCGGTTCTACAGTCAAAATGTCCAACGATAGAAGGATAGCCACAAAGTTAAGCTTCTAATTCAAATTGTAAGCCTTAAATATCTGACAAAGAAATTCTCAAAAAATATGGAGATGACCAAAGAGGTGGCCAAAACATCAATTCATCCAGCATCAACTATGCTGCAAAACAAAATCACCATCTAAAATTTGGCATCCACATCATCTTACCGGGACAACTTAGAGCCACCGTCATCAGCTCTAATGTTCAAGACTGATTTATTGTTTCCGATTGCGCGAACAGGAAGGAAACAGCTACTGGCATTAAAAAGCATCAGAGCACACAAATTCTACAAAGCTTCTGCTAATGGTAGCTGTAGTGCCACCATAATTTAGACCAAGCAACAGTTAAAGGGCTGTCAACAGAAAAATTATCAAGCAAACCCTTCCTGATGACTCCCATAACTCATAACCACACTACAAAGACATCCTGAAAAGCATTAGTGTCATGCTCAGAGAAACCACAGAACCTCTGCAAACATCTCTCGGAAAGAGGGTTTCAGAGGGCAAGTAGTTATCATCTCACTAAGAAGCACTGCTCTCCTTATCTTCTTGTTCGAGCATCTGGACAACCTCTTCCACACCAGAAATCAGCTCCCTTGGGATTGGTCCACCACCAGGAAGATCAACCTTCTGCGCTTCATCAAACCCAGCTTACCAGGTGGCTGTGGATCCACAACCTCAAGCATGGCCTCTAGCTCCTCAACCATTGACTTCTTTGCTGCTCGTACCATATAATCCAGTCCCTAACATAGCAGCAATTGACAATAGTAGTAAAGCCAGAGAGATGATGAATGTTGAACGAAACACTACATATTTTGAAAGGTTGACTTATTCCATGAAAAAGCAAAAGTGATTCACTAAAAGGTAAAGAAAATCCTTGAACTATAGAAATATTCAAAGGATCCAATTTCTAAAATGATTAACAATCAGATGACGATGCCTAACAACCTTAATAATCCATAACTTGATGCTGCCCAAAATGCCCCGTGTACCAAAAATTCAAATGCATATAGCCCTAATCCATTAGGAGAATCAATCAAGAAGCCAGAAAGGATGTCGATACCATATTGATTTATGAACAGGATCGACTCTAAACCTTTCTATCCTGCAATCAATCCATATCTATCTCTCCCTAACATCTAAGGAAGCCTATGAGTTGTTCAACAAGCTTTGTGCACTCTAAATGCTCTCTTGCAATAATCCACCGTGACATTCACAGGCCCTGCAAGGCTTAGATTTGAAGCAAACAGATAAGTTCACTCCACTCCAAGAAAAGCAACCAGATAACAGAAAAAAGAGAATGCTACATGTCCTTCATGCAAGTAAGAGCATGGGACCGATGTTGCTAGTCCCTATATTTCTGTTGGTTCTTAATTCTTCCTAGGTGTCCTTCTCTGGGGTAAGAGTACAACATAAGAATAGAAGGCACCACTACTTACACATGAAGGTGGCAGCAGAGAAACAAATGTGCCCAGTGGAGAAGATAATTAGTTTTTTATCTTTGACCGGTAGTAGGACCCTTTTTTTTTTTTTTTTGCATGTTACATAACATAACCCTAGATAGTGCAACATGCCAAAAAATCCCAGTTGACGTTTGGCTGCAAGTTTGCTTATCCAAACCAATAAAATTATAGAAACATTTTGTCGTAACAAGAAATGCATCATGTTATGTTTGAACATTAAAACATATCCCAGTTGACCTCATACCAAGTCTCTTATACCTACTTCAACAACATGAACTCATGCAATATCAGGCCACGAACAAATAACGAGGGGTACAGCTTGCATGGCGCTAATTGGTCAACCATGCAGGTAATGCATGCTAACTCTAGACAATTAATCAGTGCCATGCACCGCATGTGCTAGCAACCTTAAAGCATAAATCTCATCCATTAAGTCCTCATCCACCTATCTTTCCAATTGGAGATCAAATTTAAAATGATGCCCAACAATGGATGAGACAGACATACATAGCCTGCAGTAATAGTGGGGCATACAATAGCAACAAATTTCTAATTTTTAAGTGTGACTTGTTAAATATAATGCCAAGTTTGAAAATTTGACCAAAACCTAATACTAAAAGAGTTCACTGCACAGCACTGCTAGGTACAGTACTCCTATCAGATGCTTTGGCTCATAAAAGATAACCACCATTCCTACACAAATTATAGTGTGTACATAAGCAAGCATTACAAGGAAGACAGAAAGGAGAAGAGGGCACAAAGGGGTAAAGGGGTTTAAAAAAGAGCGGAAGATGGGATAGCAGCATGTTTTTGGCACAAAGTAAGAGAGATGATGCTAGCAGCTTCAGGTGAAGAGGTAGAGAAGAGATAGGCTGACTTGGACAGCTTCAAGTTAGGAGATAAAGGGAACATTTGGGGATTGCACAGGAGATAGGGGAGACCTCTACTCTTTCCCCAGTTTGAGTCCCCTCCTAAAATATTTTAGAGGGTAGCAAAGAAAGAACTGCTTTTAAGATAGATAAGAGAGGAGAAATAATTGGATTTGATTTTCTTATCTCATGAATCACAAGCGGTTTTATATCTTCTGCAATTAATTACTTCTCGTTCTTTCTTTAAATTCTATATCTATATCTGAATTTAAAGATTATAAGCAATTAAATGAAGGGACAAGTTCTTTTGCCCCATTTTTTTCACTCACTTCTCAATATTCTTAGCTGATTCAATTGAAGAATTCAGTAGATCTGCAGTTTACAGTGTTGTTGTGGCAGAAAACATCCCTCAAAACCCCAAGGTTCAGTTATGCATCAACCATGGAGTTTCCTGGAAACTAGATAACCCTGAAATTTAGTTATCTAACATCCTTAGGAATCCTTGAAACAATTTGCACGTTTAGAAATCCTCTTCATTGCTTATAGTACTTAAAATACGTCTCTTCTGCTATTTTTCCTATCACGGATTAGGGAGATGATCAATTGACCTGAACCATAGATTTCCTAGTCCCATAGGCTAGCCAAAGCTACCGCAAGCCATCCCTAATTAATCCAGCATCAGTAACACACTATCATTGTTGTGGCTCACTTTTTTGTCTCAGTAAAAACCTTTTCTCATAGACCTTTGCAAACATGTAAGGTTGTGCTCGATCAATTGGAGGTTTCTCTGTAAAAAATATGTGACATTTTTCTTTTCAACATCACTTCATCAAGAACATTGAAAAGAAAAAAGTTGCTAGGTCCAGTGCTTTTTAGGTCATAAATCAATTACAGGTCCCTTTTTGTTAATTTTGGGAAGTTATGATGTATTGCAATTAAATTTTATCCCCTAGCCACACATCATTTAAGAAAAGAGAAAGCACTGATCCTGTAACTGAATTAGCAATCCATCATAATTTCCCAAAATTAACTTCCCAAAATTAGGGATGATGGATGCTGACAATATATCAGCACCTAATGAAGTAAAAAATTGATATTTGAAGCCAATGAATTAGCAAAAGCAGCAAAAAAAGATTAATATAAGACTCTGCATTTGGTTATGGAATTACCTCAATGGCATCAACAGTCAGGAGGAGAACAATAATTTTCTCAGAGAACCTTTGGTGTTCTTCTGCATCATTTGCTATGCAGCGGCGATAAGAAAAATTATAGAATAAGGCCCTGATTTCCTTAAGTTTGCCCTTGGCCACTGCCAGATCTCGAAGACAATGAAGCACTCGAGAACGTCTGACCAGATAAGCTCTGAAAGTCATCTGGATTAGCAAGGCAGCATCTTGCAGTGATAATTCCTTCTTCTTACCCTTGTTACATCTCTTGACAAAAGCCTTCCAACAGCCCAAAAGTAACAACAACATCAGATATCAGTCATCAAATAAGACCTGTATAATAATGCCTGCTCATACAGTAAAAAAAACCAATTGTTGAATCATTTATGTGATATATGTTGCACAAATTAGCACTTTGGGAATCTGAACAATGGGAGATATTTCCATCCAATTTACTGAATTGTTGATGTCAGCCATCTATTAAAACCTCCTTGGCATTTCAATGACAGTAACAAGCTCTATAAACTTCACCAATCCCTGATAAAAAGGATATCAATATTTACATTAGCAGAATGTGCCCTTCAATATTGAGGCATTGATTTCCCAAGAATACCATGCCATGGGTGGGGAGAGAAAAAAGGGTGGCAGGGGGGGCGGTTGGAATTAGCGGGCATATGTGCTCATCTGACTTCTATTGTTAGTATAATTATGAGAAAACAATCAGGGTGTATCAAAGTCTAGCCCATTCATTATTTAGCATCAACTCAAGCCAATCAAACAACAACATTTATGCAGCCATGCACTAAATGTTTCATGATTCCATGTCTCCAGCCATGTAAGAGCTGAGCAAAGCCTGCATTGATACCAAGCATTGCATCTTGCACAACACTTAAATTGCTACAACCATAAACATTTTCAAGCATCTGCTAGATCAAAAATGTTTATAGAACACACGTTAAAACAAGAACTAACCTTAGCTTTTCAACTTGGAGTCAGCAATGCACCAGTAAAGACCCTTTCTTTTACTCATAAAAGAAACTGGGGTTTACAATTGATGCCCACAGTCAAAACAAGGACACTTGAAGACTTCAAATAGAGAGACAGAAACAGACTGACCCATTAAAATAGATTAGAAGACCCTGCTATATCCTACAAAAATTAGATTTTATTAGAAGGCCTTTCAAATGACAGACTAAGCAATCCATTTCCAGAAGAAAAATGTCAAAGGTCACATCTCCATTGACTGCTCCGGATCAGATGCTAGTGTTGGCACTTGTGGAATGGCACATCCACACCTGATGTCACCCACCCCCTGGGTTTTGGACCAATCTCTTACTGCCACAATAGAACCGGTGAAGTAAGCGGTGAATGGAGTTGTGATTGTTAGAACTACTTAACCCAGAATGCATTTATCTTCTTTCCATTAGCCTTAGAATTATTCACATCCTATTGAACTCCTTTGTAAACTTAGAAATTAGAAATAGAAAATGGATTTTCGCACGTATACCCCTCAAAAGTTGTTTTTTTTTTTTCCCGGTGAAATAACAAGGAACTTTTATGATGGAAACAACTAAACGTGAACAAAGAAAAAGTCCACATCAAGCTTAAAAATGTCCACGTTTTAACAAAATTATTTTTAAATTGAAAAGTAAGAAGTAAAAAGAAATTTTCGCACATGCACCCCAGGAAAAATCTTTTTTAAGAAAAACGTAAGATATTATGACAGAAACTAAACCTAATTTTTTTAAAATAAGCTTAAAAATCCACATTCTACCTAACTCCTTCCTGATCTTCAAATAAGCCATACGAAACGGATTTTTTTTGCACACATACCCCCGGAAACGTCTCTATAAAAAAAAAAAGGGATCTTTTTATGATAGAAATAGAAACAAAACCTAATCAAAGAAGTTAATTAAATGCATCGCCAAACCTTCCTGATGGCGATGGCGCCGGGATTCTTCTCCTCGATCTCCACTAGCCGTGGCGCCGCATCCTTCTCCTTTTTCTTCCCCTTCTTCTCCACCTCCTCCACCGCCGGCTTAGACGCCGCCTGGAACGTGTACGTGTGCGCCACCGGCGTGCTTCCCTTTCCCTTGATCGCCGCCGTCCACTTCACGTTCCGATCCGCATCCCCCTTCTTCTCCGCCGTCCATATACTTCCGATCGAACCCGTCCTCCTTCGGCACCTTGAACTCCGCCGTCCACTGGAGATTCCTCTCGGCCCCGCTCTTCGCCTCCGCCACCCACTTGTACTTCCGGTCAAACCCCTCCTCTCTCGCCCCCTTGATCTCCGCCGTCCACGTGAACTTCCGGTCGAGCTTGGAGGGGGAACCGAGGGGTCGGCCGAGCCCGAGCTCGAGGGCGGTGACGCGATCGCAGAGGCTCCGGAGCTGGAGCTCCGTCTCCTCTCGCTCCTGAAACCGCCGGAAGTGGACCAGATCGGCGGCGGTGTCGAATATCTCGAAGCAAGGGCTCGCCGGTGAGGAGAGAAGGCATTGGAGTGGGAGATCGAGGGGCTTTGGGCGAGGGTCAAGGAGGTCAAGGGCGAAACCTAGCTGGTGCTCCTCCTCTTCGGCGATCGCCACCGCCGCGGTAAAGGGGGAGGAGAAGGGAGGGAATAATGGCGAAGTTGGGCACCAGAGAGAGCTGTCGCGGTAGAGGAAGAAGGAAGGAGAGTCGAGGAGCTCAAAGCGCCTGAAGCTACTCATTGGCAGAGAGCGAGGTGAGCGGTAGATGGGTTGACCGATGGGGGACCAGAGCTCGCTAGGGTTTCGCTATAGTTTCGGTGAGAAGTGGAGAACAGAGAGAGAGAGAGAGATGGGAGCAAAGAAAGCCTTTGAGGAATGATGGATGGCGGGGAGCGGGAGGAGCAGAATGGGAATGCGACAATCTCGACGGATCGGATGTTTTGTTTCGGATAGTAAAATCATGTTATGCATTGTGGGTCCCACTTCGTCACCAATGACAGTGTGGCACGTTGGCTGAAAGGGCTAATCCGCGTTTTGAGCCTTGTTGGAAATGGCCTCCGTTTTTCTTCAAAATCACGTAAATACTTGGGAATCTATCCAGTGGAGGACAGCCGGTTTATGTAAAATTACATTGGACCAACTATGTTCCCCAGCCCGCAGAGGAAGGAATGGCATACGACCTTGTTGGCGTGCGGGTGTGTTTTGGGGCTCCCCGTGGTGTATAAATATTTTTTTTGCAATACGCCGGTGGGGCACGTGGATTCGGCCAGAGGTGGCAGACCGGGATCGGAGGATAGTATATACAAAGGGTTCCATGAGGGAAAACAGCTGGTTTTATGGGAACAGGTTGCACGTGAATGCGTTGGCTTCACCTGCTTTTTCTTAACTTTTTATGGGCTAATATATTTAGATATATCCTCAAACTATCAATTCTAAAAGGAAAACACTTTGTACATCGGTTCCGGTGCAGCAAGCTGACATGGGTTACACCGCGTCTTTCGATTGGTCTACATGGATTCGACATAGATGACCAGACAGGCGGTATGGCTGGGCTTTGACGTAACGTTCTGAACGTGACGGACATTTAATGCTGTTCGCTTTATTTTAAAATTTTCGTGCGGACGAAAATGCCCTTTCGCTACTTCATGGTGCCATTTTACGTTTTATGTCATCTGTGCAAGAAGAACTCTGTTTCTCCAGCTTAGAGGCTGAAATACTTCAGCTACTGGACTGAAAAACCTGATACTAGAGTCTGTGTAAAAAAACTTCTGGAGGAAATGTCATCCGCAGCAAGTAAGAACTCTTTATTCCCACGTCTTTATTAAAAACTATTTCTTCCCACTTCTTTATTACATCCGCAGCACAAAGTTTTTTCTGGTTAAGTTAGTTAATGCGTTTAATGCACGGGTAACTACCTTAGAACGAAATAGTACTGTTTGTAAATATTTCAGCTTTGAAAAACCAGCTACTGGAGTCTACTGGAGGCTTCAAATAAAAAGTTTATCCAATGAGATTTTCCTTGCCAAAACCTCACGCAGACGTTCTTCTCTCTCTAATTCGGCCAGGTCTGTAAGATTTTCGTTATCTCTTCGTCAATTGCTTTTAAAAGCTCCTTTTTTCCTCATCTGCTTGGGAATGCCAGACCTGGCCGAATTCAGAGAGAAGCGAACGTCGAGGGCGTTATGTTCGAATTCGGCCGTAAATCCTTCGCGACACCCCAGATGAAATCCCACGACACCCTAGCTTTAGGACGACGACACCCTCTCATAAATGTGCACATAGAGAGAACCCGGCGACACCCTAATTGAATTCGGCAGAAAATCAATCGCGACACCCCAGTTGAAATCGCACGACACCCTAGCTCTAACGAGACGACACCCGTGCTTTAACACGACCACATAGAGAGAACCCGGCGACACCCTACTTCGAATTCTGCCGTTAATCCTTCGCACACCCTAGTTGAAATCCCACGACACCCTAGCTCTAACGAGACGACACCGTGCTTTAACATGACCACATAGAGAGAACCCGGCGACACCCCTAATTGAATTCGGAGAAAATCAATCGCGACACCCCAGTTGAAATCGCACGACACCCTAGCTCTAACGAGACACACCCGTGCTTTAACACGACCACATAGAGAGAACCCGGCGACACCCTACTTCTAATTCTGCCGTTAATCCTTCGCGACACCCTAGTTGAAATCCCACGACACCCTAGCTCTAACGAACGACACCGTGCT
>UESW01004561.1:556503-589414 GCA_900491605.1 Calamus simplicifolius | reverse complement strand
ATCCACTCCACTCCAAAAGGCTCAAGAGGAATCCAAAGCGTTCAAAATCAAAGTCTTGGAGGATTTCCCAACTTGGAGAAAGGAGATTCGCTTCTTGCTTTTCATCCCTTCTCAACTGCTTCAACCACGAAGAATCGGAGCTGAGGCTTGATTCAATCCAGCAAGGAGAAGAAGAAAAGAAGAAAAGAAGAAAAGATCAAAAGCCAACCTATCTACAAATCAGGCTTTTCTAAACCTTATTATTCTTAATTTGTATATTTGCTCTTTGAGGAGCTTTGTATTCACACACAATACTTGTCTTATTTTTGCCTAGTTCAATCTGGGGGATTGAACTAGAGGAGGTAGTTTTACCTCGGGTTAAGCTTGTTTAAGCTTGGGTTAGTTGTGAGCCCGTGAAAAACAACGTGTAGGGTTTTGTGCTGGTAAGCCTGAGTAAAACCAGCTGGGTTCGTTGTGCACCCGGTAAAACAACAAGTTTGAGTTGTGAGCTTGGAAAACAACTCGGCTGTAATCTAAAGAGATTATAGTGTGGACCCAAGTGAATCTTGGGAGTGGATGTAGGTGTTGAATACACCGAACCACTATAAAATCTTTTGTGTTTGCAGTGTCTCATTGTCTCTTTATCTATCTCTATAGTTATCTTGCATTTGCACTCATTAATCACAAGCAAACTATTTTAAAAAGGGGCTAATTTTTAAAAGACCCAATTCACCCCCCCTCTTGGGTTGCCATCTGGGCCAACACTCGGCATCGGGCCTCCTCGCCCCGGCATTGGGCCTCCAGCAGCTATCTCCCACTCTCCGGCAGTAGGGGGTGCCCTCTCCACCTCCGGCTCGGCGGGAGCCAGAGGGTCGCTAGCGATTGTGACCTGCCCCGCCTTGGCTAAATCAGCGGTGGCAGGGGTTTCCTCCTTGGGGTCCAGGACCACCACGACGGCCTCAGTGGTGGTTGGGATTTCCCCTTCTTCTGTCTTGGCCCTGGCCGGGCCGGGGACCTCTTCTTCAGCTAGCACCTCCTTGGCCGGCTCCTCCGCAGGCATCGGGGTTGCGGGGACTTCTTCGGTTTGGGCAGGCCCGGCCTGGACCTTCCTTCGTGCCCTCTTGGCCGGCCTCGCCTGCTCGCTCGCCGCCTACCTCTTCTGGCACATGGCGGCCTCCAACCTATCGATGGAAATCTTCATTGCTGCACAAAAGATAAATATCAGTAAAAAAAATGATGATGAAATAGACAAGGGCAACGCCCGGCCGAGGGCGAGAAGAACAGGTTTCTGTGCTCACCGACTACCGAGGCCAATTTGGCCTCATACAAGTTCCCCTCGGATAGGAGATCCTTGTAAGTAGGAATCTGGCAGGATGAAAGGTGGCGGAAGAGCTCCCCGTCCATATTGCTCATGGCCAAATTTTAGTTGGAACTGACATCCGGTTCCCTCAAGTCAGTCCTCACTCCCTCCACATGGGCAAAAAGGTATCGGGATTTTTACCCCTTGATTTTGGATGGAAGACCTAAGGGACGGGCCCTACTCGGCCTAGCGGTAAACACCCACCAGGCCCCCTCACCTTGGCGATGGAGCTTGTAAAAAGCCTAAAACAAAGACAAACTTGCTGCAGAGCCCTGGAAAAAATGATGAAGGCACAGAAGATCCGAATCGAGTTCGGAGTCAACTGTGCCGGCACTAACCTATACCTATTTAATAGGTTCAAAAAGAAGGGGTGGAAAGGAAGCCGCAACCTGCACCGGAAAAACTCCTCGTACAGAGCAACCTGACCAGGGAGGACAGTGTTCACTCTGTCTTCGGGTCCCGGTACGGATAGGCGGATAAAGTCAGGGACCCTATACATAACCCTAACGACCTCTACTTCTTCGGGGGTCATGGTGGAGGCGATTCCCCCCGGCCCCGCCGGATTAAGGCCAGTCGCCGGAGGAGGTACCGGACACTGGGAGGAAGAAGGAATAGCTCTCACTGAGGAGGTTTAGGTAGGTGATTGGCTGCTCGCTGCCGGCCGCTCGTGGATGGTGATTCCACCTAACGGTCGGGGCACTCGGCTGACTAATGAAGTATGGTCCTTTTCAGGGGAAGGGGATTATTCTACCATTGGTCTCTTACCCTCTCTAATGGCCCTACGGTCCATGGGTCAAGGATGAAGAGGTGAAAAATAGAAACTGGCCTGGTGTTTGGGAAGAAGATGAAGGTCAAAGGTCTCATGTTGTAGAGGAACTCAAGGAGGAGGAAATCAGGGGAGCAATTGCAGTGTAAAGCTTTTCTCCGAGCCCATAGGGCGCTTTTATACCCCAGTTTCGAGTCGCCTCGCCCGAGGTCTCGCCACGTGGTCTGCACCATTGCGCCAGTTGTTCGGCCGCCGACCATCTCGCCCACGCCCGAGGCATGCCGCCTCGGTTCAACCGAGGAGTGCGATCCTCGGCCAATGATAGTGCATAAAAAGTAGAGAAGCAATGATGACACCTACCTTTTTCCCATCCTTCGAGAGGAGCCCTCTCGGGACGCTCGGCGCCGACGACAACTCTTACCTACCGTATGATTACGGAGGATTTTCAAAGTGACATCGCCTCTGGAGAGCGCGCCAGCTCACTCGCCATTAAAGGTACCCACAACCGTCAATCATTTTTTGAATTTTTGCGCCCCTTTCGCCCAAAGGACAGCGGGCAGGTGGTCCTTCGCGCTCAGGAACGGAGGGATCTGACGTGGGTAATCATGGCAAAATCGGCTATGTGGCACGGCCACATTGGCCCCATCATCTCTAAGCAAGCTGAGGCGGCATCGACCTCTTCAGGTCGGCCACGTCGGCCCTGGCATCTCCAAGCGAGCCAAGGCGGCCCCGACCTCTTTAGGTCGGTCCCCTCAGCCCCAGCATCTCCAAGCAAGCCGAGGCAGCCCCGACCTCTTGAGGTCGGCCCCCTCGGCCCCGGCATCTACAAGCGAGCCGAGGCGGCCTGAACCTCTTCAGGTCAGCCCCCTCAGCCCCAGCATCTCCAAGCGAGCCGAGGCGGCCCCGACCTCTTCAGATCGGCCCCCTCGGCTCCAGCATCTCCAAGCGAGCCGAGGTGGCCCCGACCTCTTCAGGTCGGCCCCCTCGGCTCCAGCATCTCCAAGCGAGCCGAGGTGGCCCCGACCTCTTCAGGTCGGCCCCCTCGGCCCCGACATCTCCAAGCGAGCCGAGGCGGCCCCGACCTCTTCAGGTCGGCCCCCTCGGCCCCGACATCTCCAAGCGAGCCGAGGCGGCCCCGACCTCTTCAGGTCGGCCCCCTCGGCCCCAGCATCTCCAAGCGAGCCGAGGCAGCCCCGACCTCTTCAGGTCGGCCCCCCAGCCCCAGCATCTCCAAGCGAGCCGAGGCGGCCCCGACCTCTTCAGGTCGGCCCCCTCGGCCTCGGCATCTCCAAGCGAGCTGAGGCGGCCCCGACCTCTTCAGCTCGGCCCCCTCGGCCCCAGCATCTCCAAGCTAGCCGAGGCGGCCCCGACCTCTTCAGGTCGGCCCCCTCGGCCCCGGCATCTCCAAGCGAGCCGAGGCGGCCCCGACCTCTTCAGGTCGGCCAACCCCCGTCGGCCCTGACACCTCCAGGCAAGCTGAGACGGCCCTGACTTCTTCAAGTCGGCACCTCCAGGCAAGCCGAGATGGCCCCTACTTCTTCGAGTCGGCCCCGCCCTGCCATAACCGTCAACTCTCTGACCCGCATAGACTGACACCGCCAGGCCCACCTACCGCCTGGCCATACCATCGATTGGACCAAGCCCACCTACCAACTGATCCCGCCGTCCGATGGGACCTGGCCCACCAACTGCCAGTTTCTCCCTCTTCGATGGGACAGGACCTACCAACTAGCCCAAACTTACGTAACCCCCACATGTCCCGAGGACATCTCTCCCACGCGGAATTTCTTGTGGTTAACCCCATGCACGTTTCAACCACCTATAAAAGGGTAAGTCCACTAGAGACTCAACTAGGCAATCACATGACCTCTCTCACTCTATCATTCCAGAGAAACTCCATTCCTCGGAGTCTTCTCTGCCCTGAAGAGCTTCCTCGAGCTCTCCTTCAGCTGTGACCTCGGTTGCTAACTTGGGCGTCAGAGGGTCCCTACCGGAGCACCCCTCCGGTCTCGAGACTTTTTGCAGGTCATCCAGCTAGGCGAGGACACAGCAAGCGACCAGACTTTTCTTCCTTGCGCTCAAATCCGGTGATTGGGCGTCATCAATGGTCGTTGTTTATATTATAATATATTAATAAAATTAATATATTATAATATTTATATTAATATATTATAATATATTAATATGTTATATATTATATATATTAATGGAATTAATTAGTATACTAATATAATAGATTAGTATATTATATTATAAATTATTAATATTTATGCATATCAACGGATTATTTTTGATCGAAGAAAAAAAAAAAAAAGGGAAGAAGGGGTTTATATCTAAAAGAATTTTTTTTCTTTTTTTTTGTGCGTTTGGATCACAGGTGGAACGGAAGGCGATCGAGGAGGAATGGCAGAGGAAGAGACAGTGGCTCGTGGCCATGCTAGACTTTAATATTTATAATATATATAAATTATTCGCCTACTTGTTGGCAAAAATAAAGAGAAGGCCATTGCAATCTCTCTCTCTCTCTCTCTCTCTCTCTCTCTCTCTCTGAGCTGCAGCAGCGATCACGAACCAAGGTGATCCCCTTACGTATTGGAGTTTGGAAGGTGGGTTGGTTATCCGGTAGGGCTTTGGCTTCTGTGCAGGAGGTTTTGGTGGCGGTGAAGGCGTTCACGAGTGAGGATCTGCATGAGATGATGGTGGAGTTCTGATCGGAGAGGCTAGGATTAGATGTCCAGAAGGGAATTCGATGACGGATTGAGGCGGTTTGGAGATTTAGAGTTTCTTTGCAGGATTTTTGGGGTTTGGAGATGGCGAAAGTGCAGCATATACCGCTTTTATGGGGTTTTTGTTTTTTATTAATACTTTTAAGCATGGACAAAATTAAAAGTTGCCTTTAAAAGATCGGTAAAAACATCGAAACAATATTTTTCATTTTCAAAAAGCATCAAGATTTTTCATTCACACTTATAAAAATATTAAAATAATATTTTTTTGATATTTTTAAACATCAAAAAAATAATATTTTAATGTTGAAATAGTGAAAATTTGTTGAAGTGAACCATGCCTATTTCTGTTCCTTCCACCGAGAAGCCTTGTCCTCAAAACCAAAAGCACCTCAGAATATATCTATATATATATATATATATATATGTATCATAAAGCTATGCTACCCTTCTTCCTGTCCCACGTCAATACCGCAGCAGCCGACCCTACAGAAAAAAATATAAAAAAGCAAACATCATAATAAAAAATTAGAATATGTTGACAACCGGTTATCGCCTTTGATCACTTTCATATCTTTTACTGTACATTACGTCCGCTTTAAAATAATTACGGCCAGAAACCCCCCGCGAGAGGCAAACCAAATGCGCGATAAAGTGCCTACCGTCACGTCTGGGTCTCATCGGTGGGACTGATTTAAGAGGGTGCACGGGCTATCTTCGTCTTGATCGCCGGCGGATTGCTTTCTCAGATGATCATCGCTTAGCTAATAATGACGGAAGGGCAATTGATTCTTTAGCCCGATTTGAATCATCGAGCTGACAGCGAAGGAGTGCCTCGACGGAATGTTGGAGGTATCTTCTCCTGGATGTCTTCGTCGCCATCTCCTGAAGTTGTTGCTGGACTGGAACGAACGTTTCCGGAGGTCATTCAGCTTCTCAGACAGGGAGTGGGAGGAGTGGTCTTCTTCCGGCATGATTGTGCGGCCACTCTCACGATGGGTTCCCCCGAAAGCCATGCTCAGGGAATTCCGTCGGGCAGGCCTTGCTGGTCGGATCGATTCAATTGCTCTGGCCCATCGAACTTTCATGGTGAAATTCGAGCTTCCAACTGCTCGTTCTGCTGCTCTGTTGCAGCCTTGGATTGTAAATGGCCAACCACTGGCGGTGGAGCCATGGAGGCCGGACTTCGTTCCTGCGGAAGATGGCTTGCAGTCAGCTCTGCTCTGGCTTCGTCTTCCTAACCTCCCGATTGAATACTGGAATGAGGAGACTCTTCGTTCTATTCTATCTGTGGCTGGTCAATTTGTGGAGGCCGATGTTTACACGAAGGAGAGATGACGGGGAAGCTTTGCTCGAGCCTGCATCAGGGTGGATTTGAGTAAGCCGGTCCGACCGGGGGCGAGGTTTCGAGCTCATGGAACACCCTTCTGGTAGTAGTTTGTTTACGAGCATGTCGACTGTATCTGCTCGAGCTATGGATCTCTCCACTCGGCGGACTCTTGTTCGTCTCCTCTGCAGCCAGGGTCCTCTGCTGTGACTCCTCTGTTTGGGCCTTGGATGGCTGCGCTCCGTCAGAGGAAGACGCCCCCTGTTCTACGGAAAGAAGGGATTACTTTAGGTCAGGCCATGGCTGAAGAGTTGAAGGGCAAGGGCAAAGCTTCTTCTCAGGGAGATCAGGAGGGATGGAGGAAGCCAGGGAAGGTCTCTCGTAGGAAGGCTGTGTCGTCGTCTTCTCTTCCAAATGTGGCGATCATCCACTCTGAGAACGTTGAGGAGGTGGGAATGTGTCGGGAGACTGTATCCGTGCCAGTCACTGATCATGTTGAAGAAGAGGCTGGTCATTCTTTTGTGCCGGCTACTGTTCATTCTGAAGCTGTTATTATCAATCATGTTGTGCCGGTCATGGTTCATCCTATAGCTGAGACCTCTCCTGGGGACCATCTGACTGCAGACTTCCATGCTAACTCCCAGACGGCCTCCAAGGGACGAAGGAAGAGTCATCCCACACTAAATCAGAGTGAGAAGCATGGTTCCTCTGAATCTGCTTTCCTATTTAAGGCTAAGCTCTCTGCTAATCAATCCAAGACCCCATCATTGTCTCAGGATGCCGATCCTCCTACTCTTATTGGATCTAAGTTGCCAGGGAATGGGAAAGTGGCTGAAAATCCTTTTGCTCTTATTGGTACGGATCGCTGGGCCGAATATCCCAAGATCCAGGAGGATTCCAATCCAGCCTCTCTAAAACGGGCTCAGTCTGTAGAGGTCAATGGGATTAGAGTGTCCTCTAAGGTGTCGAAAGGAAAGGGCCGGTTGCCTTCTTCAGGGAAAGGCCCATATGTGGTTACTGATCCTCTAGCATCTGGCCTCTCCCAGGGCAAAGATGATCATGAGATGGCTATTATAGCTTTGAAAGATGCCTTAACTGATTCCCCTGCTGTCTCTCGGGGAGTTGGACCTCTTCCTAGGGATCAATGTGGTGTTGCTCCCATGGAGTCAGTTCAGCAGCTAGAATCCCTTGACCAGCAAGAGTGTTAGTTGTCTGATCAGGTATCACAGGGGCAATGTCCTGATTTGGAAGACAATGCTGACATGGTAATGGTAGGGGCTCCAGATGGGGCCTAAGTTGTTCTTTGGGTTTCTTTAATGAAGATTCTCATTTGGAATTGTCGTGGAGCGCTGAAACCATCTTTTCGGTCCTCCTTTGGTAGACTTTTGCAGATCTATCATTTTGATATATGTATTCTGTTGGAAACTCGGCTGTCGGGACTTAGTCTTAGCGTTTTCAGCGGCGAGTCTCCCGAAACTGGTCTTCCTATGCTGTTGAATCTAATGGTCTCTCTGGGGGTATTATGGCTCTTTGGCGGAACCCTGCTATCCGAGTCGATGCTTTTCACCATAATCATCAGCAAGTGGCCTTGGTTATTTCGAAGGGTATATCTCCGTCATGGCTACTTTTGGGTGTCTATGCCAGTACTGATTTTCGTCAGCGACGTAGTCTCTGGTCGAAGATTCTTACTTTGTTGGGCCAGGGCATCCCCACTCTCATTGCTGGTGATTTTAATTGTATTGTGGACGCTTCTGAGAAGCGCGAGGGACGTCGATTTGTGGATTCTCCAAACTCCGTATAGTATCGATCCTTCATATCCTCAGCTGGTCTTTTTGATCTGGGCTTTTCGGGGCCGCAGTTTACTTGGTGCAATAATCATAGTGGGTCTGCTCGCGTGTAGGAGCGCTTGGATCGGGCTTTGGCTTCCTCTCTTGGATGTAGTCCTTTTCCTATGCGACTACCACTTATCTTCCTCGTATTGCATCGGATCATTGTCCCCTCCTTATATCGACTGAGGTGTCATCTCATAGGTGGAGGCCTTTTCGGTATGAGCAGTTTTAGTCATGTTATTCCTCGACTCGGTCCTTAATAAGGCAGATGTGGCGTATGCCAGTTAGAGAGAATTCTACTTACTGTCTCACTCGCCGCTTAGAGCTCACTAAACGGAGGCTCTTAGGGTGGCATCGAAGAGAGGTGGGGGATCTATTGCAGCAAGTTCAGGCTGTGGAAGCTGATATCTCTACCCTTCAGCAAAGGAGGATGCAGAGGGTCATCTATCTGATACTGATCTTCAGTCTCTTAGGAGTAGTTTGGCATTGCATCACTCCTTGCTCCGTCAGCAGGAGATTTACTGGCGACAGCGGTCTCGGGTTCAGTGGATCCGGGAGGGTGATCGGAACTCTAGGTTCTTTCACCAGGCCACTGTGGCTCGGCGTGCGGCTAATCGGATCCGACGTATTACTGATATGGATGGAAATATCCTTGATGAAGACGGGGCTATTAGGGAGCAACTTTTCCATTTCTTTCGGTCTCGTTGGTCGGAGGTGTCAGTCTCAGACTCCCCCATTATCACTGCTATCGGGGCTGCCAGGGTTTCTGAGAGTGATAATGATTTATTGATTCAGGAGATCCAAGTGGAGGAGATTCGTTCTGCGGTGTTGGCTTTCGGGCCAGATAAAGCTCCTGGGCCAGATGGCTTTCCGCCTTTCTTCTTCCGCCACTACTGGGATATTGTTAGGCAGGATGTTATCTCGGCTATACGACATGTTTTTTCTACTAGAACTATTCCTCCTGATTGGCAGAGGACTTTTCTTGCCCTTGTTCCTAAAAGAGTTAATGCTTTACTCCCCCAGTACTTTAGGCCGATCAGCTTGTGTACCACCCTGTATAAAGTCTGCGCTCGTATCTTGGTCTCTCGTATGCAGGAGTGATCCCCCGTCTTATCTCTTCGGAGCAGGGAGCTTTTATTCGTGGGCGCAGTATCATTGATAATGCTCTTATTGCCCAGGAGTTTATGTACGACCTCCAGCATGCCAATCGTCAGCAGCCTCTTATGGCTGCCCAGATAGCGTATGATAGGATGAGCTGGATTTTTCTCCGACAGACTTTGAGGGTGTTTGGGTTTGCTGAGCTGTTCATTGAATGGGTTATGGCTTGTGTTCAAGGGCCCACATATTCTATCTTTATTAATGGTAGTCCGACTGAGTATTTTCCCTCTGCTGTTGGTCTCCGACAGGGATGCCCTCTATCTCCGTTCCTTTTTATTCTGTGTGCTGATGATCTCTCTCGTGCGCTTCACCAGGCGGTTGGGGCGTCTTTTTTGTTGCCTTATATGCCGGGGCCCCTCGGACCTTCTCTTACCCACCTGCTCTTTGCTGATGACTGCATTTTTCTTAGCCTAGTGTTAGTTCAGAATGCAACCACTTGTGCTGCTATCATTCAGTCTTATTGTTCGAATTCGGGGCAGTGGGTCAACTTGCAGAAATCTATTCTTTGCTTCAGCCCATCGACCTCTCCTCGCCGTCGTGCTGCCATCTCTCAGGTGTTAGGGATTTCCACTTTCTCTGATCGTCTGATCTACCTTGGGATCCCCATTATGGGCCGGTGGCCTCATCAGCAGGATTTTGGAGACTTGGACCGTCGGATTTCTAATCGATTGGATCGCTGGCAGGTTTCGGGTCTTTCTATGATGGGGCGTATTACCCTGATCCAATATATTCTTACTTCGCTGCCCCTCTATCTATTATCCAATGCTATGATCCCGACTACTTGTCTCCGTCGGATTGAGAGACGTATTCGAGATTTTCTTTGGGCATCTATGCAGGGGGGCCATGGTGTTCATCTTCTGGCTTGGGACATTGTTTGCTTGCCGATCTCTGAGGGCGGGTTAGGGATTCAGTCTTTGGTGCTCCGTCGTGAGGCTATTATTGCGAGGCATGCTTCCCGATTCTTTTTGGACCCTTATTGTTTATGGAGTTTTGTCATGCGTGGCAGATACGGAGCCTGGACTTCTGACTCGGTTATCAGTTCTCCCCGTGGATGTTCCTTTTTTTGGCGCGCGATCTGCCAGGCTGCTCCAACTGTTATGACTGATATCCAGTGTATGATTGGGGATGGGACTTCAGTTAATATTCTTCAGGATACTTGGATAGCTGATCTCCCTCTTTCTCGTTGGCCGACTTTTATCAGTTCTGAAGTTGAACCCTCTTTGCATGTTTCATCTTTGATATGCAGGAGAGTGGTGGATGGAATGGCCCTATTGTGTCTCAGCTATGTGGGACTGAGCTGGCGCAGAGGATTCTTGCCGTGCCTCTTCCTTTTTCTACTGGCCCGGATACTAGACTTTGGCGTCGTTCCTGTCTTCCTTGCGCCCCCACTAGGGACCTGGTTGCCCGATACCGATCTCCGTCCTCGGGCTTAGCTGATATTGCATGGATATGGAATTTGCCAGTTCATCCTAGGGTCCAGCTTTTCTTGTGGAAGCTCATATGGGATCGCCTACCTACCTGTAACCTATTGGCTGATCGTGGTCTCTCTATTTCGCCTCTCTGTCCGATATGCGGGATGCAGAATGAATCCGTGGATCATGTTATATTCATGTGCTCTCGTGCGGCTCAGATTTGGCAGATGACCCACTTTACCCCTTGGTTACTGGAGGATGGACCTGCTCGGCTTTCTTTTCTGCATGCTATCCGGGTGATTACCCAGACTGGTCCCCGCTCTCAGGGTGTTCTCTCGATCTACTTGGCTTATCATATTTGGCTAACTCGGAACCATATTATCTTTGCTAAGGAGACGGCTTTACCGCAAGTGGTTATCTGCCATGTTCTCTTTCATGCCCGGGAGTACACTCACTATTCTTCTGGTATTCACATTGATGGATCTGGTCACTGGGACTCCCCTGCTGCTTTGGCAGCGCACCGTTCTACGGTCTTTGTCTCTTGGGAGCCCCCACCCCATGTTTCGTCAAAGTGAACTTTGATGGTTCCGTCTCTGATCGTTCTGCTGGTTCTGGGTTTGTCATTCGTGGCTCTGAGGGTCAGTTACTTGCGGCTGGTGGGCATAGCTCTATTGATATCTCGGTCTCTATGGCGGAGCTCCAGGCTGCATGGGCTGGCATCACTCAAGCTGTTCGACACATGGGTCATCGTAGATTGATTATTGAGGGAGACTCTCTTACGATTATCAGGTGGATCAGGCAGGCTGGGGATTCTTATTCTCTTTTAAACCCCTTGATAAGAGATATTAGAGTCTCTCTGCAGACTACTTATGCCACTGTGATTCGTCATGCCTATAGAGAAGCCAATGCAGCGGCTGATTGGGTTGCATCTTTTGTTGCTCGCCGATCTGGACAGTGGGTTTGGCATGCTGGTATCCCTTGCCCTATTATTTTGCATTAAATTGTGTACTCTGATATTTCGGGTTTGACTCGCTCCATAGTGGTGTGATCGCCCACCTGTAAAAAAAAAATATGCGCAATAAAGTATACCCTTGGGCTATAATTAAAGATTAAAATAAATAGGATTAAAGATTAAAATAAACAGAAGGCGATTAAGCCTTCTACCTTTTTGGAGCCTTAAAACTAGAGCTATAATTGAGCTAAGCCGTTCATGAGCTACTCGAGGCTTGGCTCAATAAAAGCTTGTTTGTGTTCAGCTCGTTATGTAAACGAACCGATCTTGAGCTTTATTTTAGAACTCGTTTAATAAACGAGCTGAGCTTGAGCACAAGAGCAAATTCGATTAAAAGCTCGTAGTTTGATTAAGAGATTATAAAATGGTTCAATCAGAATCTTGCGAGCTGGCTCGATTAGAAAAAAGAATCAAATTTTTTTTTAATTTTTGAATCGAGCTTTAAATAAGCTTAAATTTGAATTGAGCTTAAAACAAGCTCAATTCAAACTCGAGCTTGAAATAAATTTTTTCTAAACCGGGCTTATTGAGCTTTTTAATAGTATCAAATGAGTGAGCTCAGTTAAACTCGAATTAAATCCAAATTTTTATAATTAAATTTAAATTAAATTTAAATAATTTTTTTAAATTTAAATAAGCTCAAGCTAACTCGTTAGAGAGCTAACCTTGAGTATCGGCTCGGCTTGAATACAGCCCTACTCAAAACCGGGCCCTCGAGAAGGGGACCGGCTCCGGTTGTACCACCCCTCCGTGCATCGCCTCGAGGAAAGCTTTTCGGAAGGGACAGCCCCAACAGACTTGTCCCATCCGCAACATGCTTTCCGACCGCACCGTTGACCCTTTGACCGCACCTCGGCCCTCCATCTTATCCCGCGAGCGGGCTAAATTCGAAGACGATAGTGGCCAAATTAACTGCTTCGATTAATTAATCAAGTGATATGGCACCGCCCGCTGATCCTAGCCGTTGGATCCGCATGATGATGACCAGAGTTAATTAATATGTTCATTAATTGATTAACCAAGGGAGGTTTGCTAATGGTCGGCTTGTCACGGTCTCCTAGGCGTCGTCCGCGGAGCCCGAGACGATCCGACGCTCTACGTTTCACTGACGACTGGCCCCAGCCGTCCGATCGGAGAGAGATTTATTGTCACCTCGACGAGGAGAGCTGACGTGGCGTGCGAAGGCGCCCGCTCGCAGTATATAATACGGCCGACGCGCTCGTCCGCCTTAGAGAGAGAATTTCATAAACATCGTCCCTTCCCCTCTCTCTTAGGGTTAGGGTTTTGTGGGTGGGGAATGGCGCAGGGAAGCGAGCGGATGAAGGGAACGGTGAAGTGGTTTAACGGAACGAAGGGATTCGGTTTCATCACTCCCGACGACGGCGGAGATGATTTGTTTGTCCACCAGTCGTCCATTAAGGCCGACGGCTACCGGACCCTGGTGGAGGGCGAGCCGGTCGAGTTCACTGTTGCTGAAGGCGACGACGGCCGCACGAAGGCCGTCGATGTGACTGGCCCCAACGGCGGATCCGTTCAGGGAGACAGCGGATCCGTGCAGGGAGGCGGCGGTGGGGGAGGCCGCAGGGACGGGTATGGTGGAGGCGGAGGAAGAGGCGGGGTCCGCGGCGGAGGAGGTTACGGGGGCAGGTATGGAGGCAGGAGTGGAGGGGCAAGGGGCTACAGCGGTGGAGGGGGTTACGGTGGCGGCGGAGGCGGAGGCGGAGGCGGAGGGGGACCCTGTTACAACTGTGGCGAGAGTGGACATCTCGCAAGGGACTGTTACCAAGGGGGCGGCGGCGGCGGAGGGGGCGGGAGGTACGGCGGCGGTGGCGGCGGAGGTTCCTGCTTCAACTGTGGGGAAGCGGGGCATTTCGCAAGGGAGTGCCGGAAGTGAGGATGGCTCTTTGACCCGCCCCTATCTCTCCTCTTTGTGCGCCCCCCCACCTCAAAAAAAAAAAAAAAAATTGCCGTTTTGGATTATGAATGCTGTGATCTATCATATTGCATCTGGATTCTATCTTTTCTTTATGGTATCTTGTTAATGGCTTGTGTGTTTCGGGGTGGTTGTTACTGATGTTTGTGAGGGAAGGGTCGTTACATAAAATGGATGATCAGCAAATGCTTCTTTGGAACATGGCATGAGACTTTCATTCTATCTATCTGTTTTATTTTATTTTATTTTATTTTATTTTTGATGCATACTTGTTGCTGTTGCTGAAATGAAGGCTTCTGTTGCTGTTTAGTGGCTGTTAATTCTTCGTGTTGTACCATATTTTATGTATGCTACTTCTGTTGCAGTTTGTTTCTTAGTTCATGCTTGGTTAACTGCTATCTCCTTTTACGTGTTTGAGTGGGTATTCATTTTCATCTTGCCTTTCTATCAGTGTGGTTTTTCAAAGTTGAAAAGTTGGGATGTGATGGATTAGACCATGCTGACATGGAGTTGTTCGTGGACGTTTTTGGTGATAAAATGCTTCAGTTTTGGAGTTACAGTGTTATTTTTTCGTATTGTGATTATTGTTTCATGCCTCATGGATATTTGAGGCTACAGCTGAAAACATTTATTTATGTTGTCTGCAACCATGTTTGACATGCTTCAGTGGTTTCTTAGATTGCCTTGGCTGGGATTCTGGAAAGTGAATAAACGAATGTTTAGTTGATAAGTTCATTCCATGGTTGGCTAGTTTGTTAGGTAATGGTTCCACCCAATAGAGAGGTTGCATGTTGGAAATTACGAGTGAAACATGAAACTTAATCTTGAACGCTTGTCAAAGTTCGAAAGAGTTTGAAAATGTTAGCAACACGTTGATTACTTGATTCACATTGGGAACCATAGAGAGGTCTCTTTCAGATGTGGGTAAAGGATCGTCTGCGTTTCCTTTTGATATCACTTAATGTTTTCTGATGGCTTCCTTTTTTTTTTTTTTTTTGTCCATTGTTTACCCTTTTTTCTAACTTGCATGAAACTGAAATGAAATGATTCGGCTTTGTGGTATGGAGATGATGTTTATTTAGAACTACGTTTTTTCTTTCCTTGGTTTTTTCTTTGTCGAGGTGGGATTGGGTGGGGGAGGGGGAGCCATCCCTTCGTGTATATATCCAGACCCGTTTCCATGACATGCTGATATCTTGCATGCTTTTGCTTCGTTTGCTGCATAACACGTGAAATATTTTATTTAGTTTTTGCTTTTGAATTGCGATATAACGTATGCTGTTTAGTGTCTTCCAACGTGTCCGTTTGGCCGGCCCATATGGTTTGGTGTGTCGTTTTCTGGCTTCCGACAACCTCCTTTGACGCTTTGATTTGGTTTATGTTAACCCAGTCTAGAGATAATATGGAGTTTTCTTTTATACTAGAAATATTTGATTTGGTTTATGTTAACCTAGTCTAGAGATAATATTTGATTTGGTTTATGTTAACCTAGTCTAGAGATAATATGGAGTTTTCTTTTATACTAGAGCATAAATATTCATCGTTAATTGTTCTTTTTCCATATTCGTTTTTTTTTTTTTTTTTTCTGCCTGCTGGTCATCATTCTTATACTTAGTTTCATTTAACACAAACAATACTTGCGATAAGAGTACATGCTCTATTATACTGATTGGTTAATGCATCGGTACTAGCTGCATGACTTTATAGTTCTCTGTTACGTGCTAATACGCCTCCTTTAGGGACCTCTTGCTAATTTTTATTCTCATATGGATAAAATGCTTGATTATTGTATCTTTTTCATTTGTTTCTTGCCAAGCTTTTTTTTTTTTTTTTTCACTTTCTTTCTTTCTTTGGGACTTATGGTCGATGTAATATTGTTGTGGACAGCCAATTTATGGTCAGTTGGACTTTTGGCTTGCTGTCTGAATACCCAAGCTAATTCTTCTTTCATTTATGACTTATTTCTTTGGTTAAACAGGACCTTCCATTCTAGCACTGCAAAACGACAAAAAGAAAAATAATTGTTTGATTCTTCTCTTTTGGTTTGATCTGGTTTTATTTGCAGCAACTGTATGTTATTGATGATTCCAAGCCTAGTCTTACTATTTGGGAGTTCATGTTAAATAAGTCTAAGTTCATCTTGGTTCTTCTTAAACAAGAATCTATCTGCATCAACTCGTACTCGTGCCCTTATCATCACAAACATTTGATTTTCTTTTTTCCGTTTTAGGGTTAAAAAGTATGGCCAAGGCACCTGAGTTTATTAATGAAAGATAATTAATCACTAAAGAGAGGAAGGATGTAACAGAGGATTTTTACAAAATTTTGATAAATTGTTCAATGTTGGGTGTTTGGCGTCGCTACGAAGGCGAAGGGGCCACGGCACCGAGACTAGCAATTGTTAGGAGGCGTCTTTTAAGTGGGTTGAGGGGAGGGAGAGCTGCAGCAGAAGCATTGGTGGGGAGAGGGAGAGGGAGACGTAGAGCACTAACTTGGTCTCAGTATCTATTTAGATTTGAGTCTAAATTAGTCGCAAGGCATGTTTATTTCATTACGAGATCTTTGCCCATCTGGTATGGGCACTTCTTCTTAGTCAAAGCAAAGAAATGTTGTCCCCTGTTGGCAAGCGATTGGTTGTCAATTGTCACATGTCTATCTCGTTATATATTTTAAAGGGCAACTTCTTTTTTGACGATGGTTCAGCACCATGAATGCAACAATTGGGCATTGCGCAAGAGAGCTGCTATTTTTACTGGGAAACTGGATTATGTCTCATTATCGAGGATTGCTTGTCTCCATATCTTTGCAGGAAATCCCTGAGTCTATTAAGAGTCATTGGTGGGAGGAGAGAGAGAGAGAGAGAGAGAGAGAGGTGGATTAGACATTGCAAGGGAAGACATCATATATATGCTTATAGAAAATTTAAAAGAAAGGTTACCATGTTTTTCTTTTTCCCCGCATGCCTTGTAAAAGTGGCATTGGGACTAGTGGCGAGCTCTCTTTAGCTCTGGGACAGACACTCGAGTGAATTCCGCTGCATCATGTCATCCATGAGCTGAATTCACATTTGGCTTTCGAGTTGATGTCATCCTCCCTCCTCTTCTTAATGCTAACCATCTGGTGAGACCGTCCCCTTTAGTATACCGATGCTGATCATTTTGATGCAAGAACTGAGCAGGAGTCAAAGCTTTTTCAGCATGTCGGAGACACCATGGACTTGCTTTTATGATTCGACTCCACGTTACCTGGGGAGTAACGCAACGGGTCTCAAGCCTGGTACCACAAGCAGGCTTCGTTTGCATATGGTACTAGAGGATTGGTGCTGATGGATTTGTAATTTAAAGCACCAATTAATATCCTCGTGGCAATGAAGCACCATGCTGCATGCACCGTGAGCATATTCGTCTCTTCGAATTATAGGCTCATATCATATATAGTCTGTGTCCTGGAGCATTTCTCTGTTTGTGTTATCCATGGAGAGTTTTAAGCTCATCGTGTAGACTCTTTTATACGTCTTTTTTCTCTGTTCACGAGGACCTTGACTTTTGATGGTACTAATTAAATAATTTCCCTTTGAAGAATTTAACTGAAAGAGCTATTCAAAATTAAGTTGCTTTTGATTTCATTTTCTGCTGGCATTTAAGGTTGGACAGATCTCTCAGCTCTCTCTTTTTTTTTTTCCCCCACTTAGATTCAGTGTTTTTCCTCAGGTTTCCATGAGCAGAAGGCTGCATGACTTTCGCATGGAAGTTTAGTCTGTGTTTCTTGACCATAAGCCTTGTCAGTTGCCGTCCTAATTGGGACTTGCGCTTTGCGTCGACGAAGGCAGCTTTGCCATTTGATTCTTCCCATGGTGGGTCGACAATTGTTCTGAAGCACTTTGGTAGAGCACTGGCAATTAGCCAGCAACCTTTTTCCCCCCTGTTTCTTGCAATGGTCTGTAGGCTGGTGACATCATGTCGTTGAGACATGTAGCTTTAATTGACTGATTGGTCTGAGCAT
Source organism: Calamus simplicifolius (assembly GCA_900491605.1). NCBI lineage: Eukaryota > Viridiplantae > Streptophyta > Magnoliopsida > Arecales > Arecaceae > Calamus > Calamus simplicifolius. Next base: position 571,910 of record UESW01004561.1, on the reverse strand, counting down.
GTCTGACAAATAGGGGTAATATATACCATTGTACCAGACTCACAAAATTTTTCACTTGTTTCTTCTCAAAGCTTCATTACCTCAGGAGGAGGAGCTGTCATACGGCATGCCTATGATTTGTTTACAGCAACTTGATGAATTGCTCGGAATTCCGAACAAATCTGTCTGTATGTACTGTTTAGGTGCCTGTTTCTATTACAAACGTGGCACCATTATGGTTTCTTCCTTCCTTGATGCGTCTTGGACTAGAACATTACTATAAGATTTTGGTTGTTCCAGCCATAAGTTGATGGTTGTTTTATCCAAAGTGGTGTTTTTGTTTTTATTTGTTTTTCTGTTTTCCCTTCTCGAGGACAAGAAGTTTCTTATTAGAGGTTGATGCAGTCATAACATGGCAACAAGCATGGCACTTTACAAATTTGGGTGTTGGTTATCTGTTCTTAATTAGGAGGAGATGGAAGTCCGTTATTCGTTATATTAAAATTAGTTTCCAGATAGGCCTGCTGGATTGAAATTTGTTACTCTGATTAGAGTTTAGTGCTTCCTTCTAAACTCTTGTACTGGAAAACCCCTCTTTCTAGGTAGGACTTCTGGAATTGAATTTCCTGGAAGTTTGGGATGAGCTTTGATTGGAGATGATGAGTAGATAATGTGCTACTAGACTTTGCTGAGCTATCATTTAGTTCTGATTCTTTAGTTCTTCACATCTTAATTTGTTGTTTGGAAAGAGGTGTTTCGAAGCTCCATTTGTATAATTCTGTTGCTTTGTTTTGCACTATATTTTTTGATGTAAAATTGGAAGATCTATGATAATCTCATCCACGCTTGGCTGTTGTATATTGGAATTCACATTTTTTAATTGAGCAGATGAAGAGGTAGCATTTTGATGTTTTGTGTTATTTATCTTGACCTAGGAAAGGTTGATTGTCCTAGAAATTAAGGTGTCCTCTTAGATTTTTTTGCCCTCAAATATTGTTAGAATTATTGTTTGATGGTTGTGTTAAAATAGGTTCAATTGTTTCACCATAAGATTATTTGTATTCAATTGCTGCATTTGTTATATTGAATAAGTGGGAATCATCTGCAAAACATCCCATAAAATAGCCGGATTCAAAAGTAATTTTGTTCTATCAAAATGGTGCAGTAGAATTATTCTATGGATAGAGAAAATGTATTCTTAAAGCCTTGTCCATATGCACTCTCTAAATACACCAAAGACTAAGATAGTGTTTGATACAAAAAACACTATCCCTGGATAAATGTACAGGATAGTGTTTATCCAGAGGATATTCCTAAGCTATCCCATGGATCATATCAAATGCAAAAAAAAAAAATCTCAGAATAACTTTTTGTTATCCCCTTTGGTTGTATTTGATTGGAGGGATAAGAGAGGATTTCCCTCAAAATAATTAATTTAAATCCAAACTACCCTTACAATGTCATGATATAACAATTGATTTAGACCATTTGATTTCAGATCAAATGATCTAGATCAATTCGGATCAAACAGCTCAAACAATATCAAATGGTCCAGATCAAACAAATCAAACAACACCTGTGACACATATTGAAATCCAAAAATTTATTGATTAACATGCATCACATCATTGTAACACTGCTCATATCTGATATTTTGAATAGGAATCTAAACTAAAACCATAGGGTACTCTGAACTATCATGATCCTTGAAAGGATCTCCTTCTATCCTTGGTTTGATCTTCTTGAACTTGATCCAGAGGCATCCGAGGCACAAGACCTTTGCTAGGCTTGGCGCGCTTCATTGAGACTCCATGCTGAAAGAAGAGTCTATTCTTGATGGCATCGAGAAGAGTCCAAAGGGCGGCGGATTTAACTGAAGAAATCCAAACCAAAGTAGTAGGATTCAACACATAATCAAACGAATCAAGAAGACAAGATATGAAGTTAACTGAAGAAAGATTGATAACATTATAACCGAAATAATTGAAAGAACTCACCTGATCTCATAATCATATCAAGAACGATGACTGCCTGCTCATCGTTGAGCGGCTCCTCGTTGCTCCCAAAACCCTAGATTCTGATCAATAGAAACTGATGATGCTCAATCACCTATCCTGGACGTCGGGAATAGAATGCTTCTCCAGGCTCTTCTTCACCAGGTTACCTGCAGAAAAGTCCCAGGACCGAGGGGGTTCTCTGATGGGACCCTCCGACGCCCAAGTTAGCAACTGAGGTCACAGCTGAAGAGGGGCTTGAGTGAGCCCTTTTTAGTATGAAAAAGGAGGTCTCAGGGAGGAGGGATTCCTTTCTGAATGCTAAGGCAGCGATTTTGGGGATTATCGCGCATACCTGTTTACTGGGTGGATTCACCTTTTTATAGGGGTTGACCCTGGCATGATCACGTGGGATTGCGTGAGGAGGGAATGTCTGCGGAGTTCTTGGGAGGTGCGTGAATCTGCGCTGGTTGGTGGGTCCTGTCCCATCGGAAAGGAAGAAAGCGGCGGTTGGTGGGCTAAGTCCCATAAGCCAGCGGGGCTGTTGGGTAGTTAGGTCTAGTCTCATCAACAACGTGGCCAATAGTAGGTGGACCTAGCATTGTCAGGCGGCGCGAGTCAGAGAGGCGGTTTCTTGAACCGCTGGAGCCATGCTGGGGAGAACTGGGACACCTTGACCCTCCCGGGGGAGTTGAGGCTGGACCCGGCTGGCCAGGGGCATCCGGGGCCAACTCGGCGGGCTTGGACGGGGCTGAGAGGGGCCGACCAGGAATGGTCGGGGCCGACTCGGCGGGCTCAGAGACGCCGGGGCCGAGAAGGGCCGACCAGGAAGGGTCGGGGCCGACTCGGCGGGCTTAGAGAGCTCGAAGATGCCGGGGCCGAGAGGGGCCGACCAGGAAGGGTCGGGGCCGACTCGGCGGGCTCGGAAACGGGGCCGAGAAGGGCCGGCCAGGAATGGCCAGGGCCGACTCGGCGGGCTTGGAGACGCCGGGGCCGAGAAAGGCCGACCAGGAATAGCCGGGGCCGACTCGGCGGGCTTGGAGATGCCGGGGCCGAGAAGGGCCGATCAGGAAGGGTCGGGGCCGACTCGGCGGGCTTGGAGACGCCTTGGCCGAGATGGGCCGGCCAGGAATGGCTAGGGCCGACTCGGCGGGCTCAGAGACGTCGGGGCCGAGAAGGGCCGACCAGGGAGGGTCGGGGCCGACTCGGTGGGCTTGGAGACGCCGGGGCCGAGAAGGGCCGGCCAGGAATGGTCGGGGCCGACTCGGCGGGCTTGGAGATGCGGGGCCGAGAAGGGCCGACCAGAAAGTGTCGGGGCTGACTCGGCGGGCTTGGAGACGCCGGGGCTGAGAAGGGCCGGCCAGGAATGGCCGGGGCCGACTCAATGGGCTTGGAGACGTCGGGGCCGAGAAGGGCCGACCGGGGAAGGTCGGGGCCGACTCGGCGGGCTTGGAGACGCCGGAGCCGAGAAGGGTCGACCGGGGAGGGTCGGGGCCGACTCGGCGGGCTTGGAGACGCCGGGGCCGAGAGGGGCCGGCCAGGAATGGCCGGGGCGACTCGGCAGGCTCGGAGACGCCGGGCTCGGAGACGCGGGGCCGAGAAGGGCCGACCAGGAAGGGTCGGGGCCGACTCGGCGGGCTTGGAGACGCCGAGACCGAGAGGGGCCGGCCAGGAATGGCCGGGGCCGACTCGGCGGGCTCGGAGACGCCGGGGCCGAGAAGGGCCGACCAAGGAGGGTCGGGGCCGACTCGGCGGGCTTGGAGACACCGAGGCCGAGAAGGGCCGGCCAGGAATGGCCGGGGCCGACTCGGCGGGCTCGAAGACGCCGGGGCCGAGAAGGGCCGACCAGGAAGGGTCGGGGCTGACTCGGCGGGCTTGGAGACGTAGAGGGCCGGCTAGGAAGATACCGGGCCGCTTGGGAAGGTGCCGGGGCCGGCTGGGAAGTGCCGGAGCCACCGAGCTTGGAGACGTAGGGGGCCGGCTAGGAAGATGTCGGGCTGCTTTGTGAGGTGCCGGGGCCGACTGGGAGGTGCCGGGGCGCCTAGCTTGGGGACGTAGGGGGCCGGCTAGAAGATGCCGGGCCGCTTGGGAAGGTGCCGGGGCCGCCGAGCTTGAAGATGTAGGGGGCCGGCTAGGAAGATGCCGGGCCGGCTTGGGAAGGTGCCAGGGCCGCCGAGCTTGGAGACGTAGGGGGCCGGCTAGGAAGATGCCGGGGCCGGCTGGGAAGTGCCGGGGCCGCCTAGCTTGGAGACGTAGGGGGCCGGCTAGGAAGATGCCGAGCCGCTTGGGAAGGTGCCGAGGCCGGCTGGGAAGTGTCGGGGCCACCTAGCTTGGAGACATCGGGCTTGGAGGTGCCGGCCTTGGAGGTGTCGGCTTTGGAGGTGCGGCCTTGGAGGTGCCTTTGGAGGTGCCAGTCTTGGAGGTGTCGGCCTTGGAGGTGCCGGTCTTGGAGGTGCCGGCCTTGGAGGTGTCGGCCTTGGAGGTGTCGGCCATGGAGGTGCTGGCTTGGAGCCGAGGTGGCCGAGCGGGGCGAGGCCGATTGCCGAGGCCGAGGTGGGCCGTCGCGGATGTTGAGGTTGAAGTGGGCCATGGCCGATACCAAGATCGAGGTGGGACGCGGCCAACGTTGAGACCGACGTCGCTGTCAAGGTGGGCCATCCAAAAATTATTGTGTTTTATTCCATGGGGTCAACTGGCCCATCAGAAACAATCGCCATTGTAGGGGGCGATCGAAGAGTGAAACCAAATGGAAACCCAGTAATAGAAAAGGGATTTATCCTACTTGAGGCGCTTACCCTTTGGAGCTATTGGATCTAGGAACGACCGCCGAGCGAGAGGTGGGGGCACTTGGCTTGGTGGTTACCCCTCAAGATCTCGCACACACTTGATCCGGCGAAGGGGCAACCGCATACGGAAGATTGGAAGCATGAGATTGAGAGAGACGGGAGCAGGAGAACAGGAGATTAGGAGCAGGAGATCGAAAGACGGGGCAGATCAGGAGTAGGAGAATGGGAGACGAAAGATCGGGATGAGAAAGCGGAAAGGACATGGCAATGTCTAGGGTTTTATAATTTTCATATTAACAAATATGCCCTCAAGGGATAGCTGAAGGATAACCCGCTATTCCTGTGTCCCTAGGGAATAAGTTTAGGGGATATCCATGGTTAAACATGTGTTATCCCCTCTGGTTAAACTTTTTTAGAGATATCATGTAGTTATAGCAATCCTGAATGGTAATGTTGATTACCTACAATAGATTACTACGGGATGGATTGATAGTAATATTGATTACTGTGTTTGATATACACAGTAATGTTAGAATAATATTGATTACTGTGTTTGATATGACAATCAAATTACTAGTCATATAACATCAAATTCTCAAAATACCCTTAAATCAAATTCTAAATCAAATCTATTAAAATTTTTAAAATACCCCTAAATCAAAGTATTTATATATAAGTAGAAGATAAATTTATTTTTTAAGATTAAAATATATTTTTAATCTTTAAACATTTATTCAATTTTTTTTGATTCTTAACCTTTCAATTATCATAATTTTTATTATATTTAAAAATAATTCATTTTTTATATTTTTATATAAAATTAATTAAGATTAATAGAATAATTGATATTATTTTATAATTTTTTTTTTTAAATATTAAATTAATAAAAAAACTAAATTAAAAAAATTAATTAATTAAAAAAAAAATTTAATTAATTATTAATTAATTAATTAATTTAAATATTCTAAAAATTAAATTAAAAATTAATTTTTAAAAAAATTAATTTGAAAAAATAAAATAATAAATTTTTAAATTAAATTTTTAATTAATTTAATTAATTAATTTATTTAAAAAATAAAATTTAAAAATTATTAAAAATAAAAAATTAATTTTTATTTTTAAATTAATTTTTTTTTAAATTTTAAAAAATAGTAATTAAAATTTTTTTTTATTATTTTTATTTTTTTTATTAGAGTTTTTTTATAACTATTTTTTTGTTTTTGTTTTAGTTTTTTTATTTGATTTTTCTTTTCTATGACGAATAATACCACAGTTTATTTTTGCTTGAAGATATGGGAAAAGAGATAACGACGATGAGATAGGAGAAAAAAAGAGAAAAGAAGGAAATGATTTTGTTGAAGAAAATGATAATTTTATTTTTATAAAAAAGGCAAGGAAATTTTTGTTAAAAAAAATTATTAGATTGCAATATTTGGTAATATGGATAACCATCTTCCCTAGAGGTAATTTGGATTACCATCCAGTTAACCACTCTAGGATAGATTGACATTCAAAAATATACCAAACATGGTTATCTGGTGGGTTCCATTTAAATTACCGATAATCTGAATAGATTATCTGCTACCAAACGCCGCCTAAGAGAATTTTAAATCTGATAAAATTCAAAAAATCATGAAAATCCATGCACTTATTTATTTCTCCATTTATTTAACAGACTATTCCATCTATAATGAAACGAACACGTTAACACCTCAAAAATTAACCCCTCCATGAAACATAACCTTTGTGTTTATTACTGTTTCTTTTGATTTGTTATTATATTTTTCCTGTTCATATAGATATTTTCCTCAGTCCAATTTAGGCCTCAGGTTCATTAATTTTACTTCTGTGCGCAATATTGTGAGTCTCAGATGAACTCAATTTTCTTCTACACGTAGTACTATAAATTAAGATGAATTGCTTCCTTAACTTTGTTCCTTCTATTTTCTTCCCCTATGGTGCTTTTCCTGTAACACTTCATGATCTTCATAAACTGTCCTTGAGCTATGCCAATCTTCTTCTTCTTTTTTTTCAAACATGGGGCACCTTCTTGCTGTTTTGTGGACACTACTCTCAACTTGAAGCACAAAATCAAACAACAATTATTCATTTTCTTTTTCAAAAAGTTTTACTTTTATTTTATACCTATCCGGTTTACCATATCAACTTTTCTTAATTTTTAGCCCTGTAAATAGTTATCATCCATTGTACACAATTATCTCTTGTTGGATGTAGTCATCTTTTCTTTGTACCCAATTATTTCTTACTACACACTGTACATTGCAAAAAATTATCCTTTTATTGCACACAAGAAACATAAATATGCACAAAATTAGTACGTGATAAAAAATCAAAAATTAAGAAATTTGATATCATGGATCAGGTGTTAAATGGTTAATTAATAGGAATTAAATATTAAAGTTCAGTTCCTGAAAGATCGAGTATCAATTAAGCCTAAAGTAATTTTGTCAAAACTCCTTAGCCTTAAATTTTTAATTATCCATGCTGATTGTAAGTGGATTTCTATTGGCTGATCACTGGTTTGAAAATTTTGGATCCAAATCTTAAGGGCTCATTTGGTTTATGGTAAAAGAGATTATAAAATTTTATTTTCCATAAATTAGAATATTTAGTTCACACTTTTAGTGTCCATCCGTGATAATACTCTATTTCTTACATTTTATGAGAAATAAAACCACAGAAATTATTTTTCCATTGCAGTGTATTTTCTTTTTCTTTTCAATATATCCTCTCTTTTTTTCCTGTCGTATACCCTTTTTACTAAATCATCGAGTGAGAGGAGAGAAAAAATGCTTCAGCTCTTGCTCATTTGCTTCTCTTCGCTTCAGATCTACGGAATGTCAACTGAAAGAAAGGTAAGAATTGGTTGAAATCTTTTTTACAAGTTGATGCTTGTTGTTATATCAATTTGGTTTTTGATCTTAAATTCTTTTTTTTTTATATTTTTTCTGGGGTATGTTTCTTTAGAGAGTTGCAGAATTCTCAGGATTGCATCATGCAGTGATTTCGCTACTTTTTATATATTATTTGCCAAAGGATGGCGTTGTAATAATTCGATCCAAGTTTAGGGACTTGCATGAGTAGATGAAGATATGCGACGTTAGTTGTCCATCTCTTCTATTTTATCCAAATGCTCCAACAAATAATAGTTGAATTTCATCCATTGCTCATCTTGGCTTTTAACTTGTATCTTGATCTAAAACTTTTGTCTTGATTTAGAATTTTGATATCTTGATTTTTTGACTATTTTCTATAACTTCATATAGAAGTTAAAAAAATTAGACGAAAAAAAAGTTTTAAGAACTAAAGGGTATAATTGATATTCTGCATCACTTTTTGAGAAAAAAACTATTCAATCAAACATGACAACTTCATTCTTTCCCATGAAAATGTCTATTTCCCATAGTCAACCAAACATGATAGTTCAGATATTCGATGCATGAGAATCTAATTTTTAGATATTCTATTCCTATATAAAAGTCACTTTCTGTGACTCAAACAAGCCCTAATAGTTTCCATAATGGTGAAGCTGATGGCCTTCATTTATTTAATAGAAATATAGTTCTATAGGTGCATCTATATAAAGGAGTGACTTAATATATGTAGAAGCAAAAAAAAAATGAATAAATTAAAATTATATAAGTGAAAGTGATAAAAAAAGGTTTAAAATCTTTGCATCTTAAAAAAAAAAACTTAAAAATAAATTTAAAAAAAATTAATATAATCGATCCAACTAGTTTGAAATTAAGACTTATTGTTGTAATAATATTTTATTGCTTTGAAAATTTTTCTCAATTCCCCACCAACTAGAAAAAAATAAACATGACCATAAATAAATAAATAAATAAATAAATAATGGGGGAAGAACTATAGAAAGATTTTCTTGCTGTTCCTTCCCTCTTTTCTAAATGAATCAACCCAAGATTTTGTTTTCATGCCTTGAGTTGTATACAGTTATTAGCCTCAAGTAGTTGTCTGCCCTTCTGTGGTCTATAGTTATTGTTAAACATTTGGAATGCCAGGCTGCGAGATACGGTTGGATGTCCATCTGTACTAGCTAAATAAATCATAGAACAGTCCATTTTCCTGCTGATCGTGACAACTCTAATTTACTGTGGACCATGGTTTGAGGGCAAACTCATGAAGTTCCAGCACCATTGGTACGTCCAGTGTGCCTCTTGTACCAAATGTCGGTACGATATAGTTTCAGTACTTTGCATTGATATGTCCTTATAAAACTATTAATTAGTACAACATCGGTACAGTATTATATGTTTGGTTGGTAGCGTACTGATCAGTAAGCGTATCTTGCTGTGGAGAGACAGAGAAAATGTGATGTTTTAGTGTTGATGAATATTGGGAGATGGATACTCCCAGATAAAACTAGTGACAACTTTGGCTTGCAGCTATTGATTACCAAACCAATTCTGGCGAGTCTTGGATGTAGGTGTGTTACTGTATCTCAGAGAACTGAGCTGGGGGCTCGTAACAGTACGCAAGCTAGCCTTCTCGTTGAAACAAAACCCAGTTGTTGGTTAATAGTCCAGCAATGTCAAGACTTGGGATACGATATAACTTCAAATCATCATCTGGACCCAGTTCTAAAAAAACTGTCCTGGAAAATTGATATTTCTGCATGGGAGATGTGGATGCCTTTTGAGAGGTTGTTAACATAAATATTGTTGTCATAAATAATTTTGCTCAATTCTTTGAATAGATCAACAGTGTCAAAAAATTAGGTTATTTGATATCTTGGATCTGCTTTAAATCACTGATAAACTGTGCTTCAGCGCTCTTTCACTGCAACCAGTGCTCCTAAAATTAATAACCTATTTACAAGTGCAAAATTGGATTAGCCTCTTATAGTCCCCTGGTGATGCTTACTATGTTGTTATCTCAGATTGCTTAGATGTGACCATTTGAAAAGTGTTGCCGTAGAAATTCGTTTTTCGATTCGGATGCAGTTCATCTTTGAAATCGAACGCCAACCTTTCATCTAGATGAATCTGCAAGACAGTCTTCATGCAGCGAGTGTTGGGATTGGCTCTTTGTGGAAGACTCTTTGACGTCCAAGTCAGTGAAGATTCATAGCAACCAAATATGAGGAGAAGACTCTCGTAGAAGAATCCCTCTAGAATGGCCTTTCGAGGAGCCGGGAAGCTCTATTTGAGCTTCAATGAAGTTTTTCAGTGACAGAGTGAGCGTACCTGAAAGATTTCAAAAAAGATATTTATAAACTATTTGAATGTTCGCGGTTTATTCACCTGACTCTTCGAATGTGTTTGAAAAATAAGAATCAGAATGATGGGAATCTGATTTGAATCGAGTTTGTTACGAGGTTGGCGAGATTCGAATCCTGTTCGTTAAGAGGATCAACGACTGAAGAGCTGATTCGGAGCTTTGAGATTCGATTATTCTGTTATCTGGCTATCTATAGGCAACATGCTATGCCTGGCTCGATTTCCCTTTTGAGACGATGAGAGCTGACATAGTCGGAAGGTCATATTTGCCTTTTGACTACTCTGGACCTGCCAAGGCATGCGAATGGCTCGGCCTGACCGAGACGAGGCTAGGGCATAAGAATGGTTTGGCCCTGTCGAGATGAGAGGATGACTCAGCTTTGTCAGGATGGAGATATGGCTCAGTCCTGTCGAGACGAAAAATTTTATTTTTTTTTAAACATAGCATGCAAAAATTAAAAGTGATCTTTAACCTTTTTTTTTTTTTTTTAAATATGTGCATGAATATTAATATAATGATAATTTTGTTCCAGTTAAAAAGAACCATAATTTTGTCAGATAGTTTTGGGGGGGGGGGGGGGGGGGGGGGGGGGGGGGGACTGGATAAATGGCTTGATAGAAGATTTACAAATGCTTGAGATGAAAGAAGGTTACAGACTTAGTGTGATCAAGCTGGTTGTGATAGACGTATTATGTTGGCTTCTCTGCTGCTGGCCCGTTCTTTTAGCTGGAAAGAGTGGTGCATCGAGCAGAGAGTATCTGTACCCTACCTGCCACTCTAAAAGTGAAAGAAAGAACGCTAAGAAAAAGAGGCTGAAAAGCATCTCTTCTTTTTATTAATGCTTCTAGCGTATGATGTGTGCCAGCCAATCCATGAAAGAAGAAATGGCTTTATAGTCCAAAGGAACGGCCATGTCATGTACCATCTCCCTGGGATTCCCTCCTGCTTCTTTTCACCGAACTGCCATGGCAAAGGACAGCTTATTTGTCCTTTGCTCTTTCATCTTTGGCGGAGACGACTTCCCCACCACCTTGTCATTTGACCCATTAGTCCAATATTCTCCAGGGCAAAGAATGAGGTACTACTTAAATATCAATGGTGACAAGGTACCGCTGGAGTATGATCAGCATTAGCTCATGATATCGATAAAGACGTTAGATGTGGTCTCGTTAGGACCTTGGATTCCATTGCGATTGGAGCATGGTGCTGTTCAAAGTAAGACGAACAGAGTCACCCGTTAATTAACATCACACTATAACACCTATTTCTCTGTTTCTTCTCTTACATGCATCACCTTGAAGTGATGATAGTGATCTAAATGCGAGCAGCACTTGAATGCTAGGGATAATTTTAATTTTCACTAGAGATTCGGGTCTATTGGATGCCCGTGACTAGTAGGTTTTAGATAATCCACAACAACCACCCACCACCTTTTGGCCTATGTGAAATACTTAAATCTGCAACACTACTTTTTTTTTTAAAACCATATTCATGAGATTGCTCTTTAAAATCGGAGCGTCTCACTGTCTAAAACTGAGCTACTGAGTACTGGGAGGGAGTAAAGCTTGCAAGAACCAAGAAACGGCAGGAGCTCTCCTCCGAGTAGCTAGCAATAAAGTAAGGCAATCATGCAGCATCGAATGGAAAAAGTAGCAGGAGAAAAGATAAAGTTAGAGCCAACTATTGCTGCCACATCGTATTAAAAATCCCATACAGATCACATCTTTCAATCCAAAAAAAAAAAGAAAAAAAAAAAAAATCAGAACTGAAGCATTGGCAGCAAGGTAGAATGACAAGACAGATAGAGGAATGCCTGCGCTGCTGCTTGAATAACACTCATATTTCTCTCTCTCTCTCTCTCTCTCTCGCTCTTCCCCCAAAAAAAGCAAATGACTACTAGCCTACATGGAACAGTGGTAGATAATCCAAAGGTTCAAAGTAGCGATTTAATTCCTTGTCTTTTCCACTACCAAGCCTAGTAGTTCAAATATCGCAGTGAATATCAAAACTAGGTTCATTGGTCATATGATGGTCTAATTTCACATTGACGTACAAGGCTTTGTTAGGAATTGGTGCGTGCAATGCCTGCTGCTCATGGACCGTGATGGTGGCGGCGCGATGGTGATGGATAATATAAGATGGAGATGGAGATGGAGATGGAGATGGAGAAGGAGAGGGAGACATGTTGAAGATGGTTGGAATGGTGTGGTTGTGAACATTAGTGGGGAATGGAGTTGTGGCAGGAGCTGGAGTACTAGTGTTGGTAGGAAGGGGGAGGCCAGGTGGTGGAGGGGGTGGGGGGCATTGGTAGCACTTGGTGAAGAGGCCGAAGGTGTCGATCTGGTGGACGAAGTTGGTCATGCTAGCCCAACCCCCGAACCCGAATCCCACCACCAGCACCCAACCCACCACAAACGCGTCGATGGTGTACGCGCCGATCCACCTCCCGACAAACCTCGGTGGCGGCTCCACCGCGTTCTGCAAAGCACCACAAAAGACGTGTCAGTTGGTGTCTACTGTTTGACGTACGCGACCTACCTAAGACTCCTGGATTGGGCCACTTGCTTCCGGCCATGTCTGATAATGGTACTGCTTTGATTGATCTGAAAAGTAATCCACTGGACCTCAACATTCGATTTCGCAATGACTTCTAAAAGACCAATCATTGTTAATACGATTACTATTAGTTGATTCTAGTACTCTTATTCATATGCACGACATCAGCCACTCTAGTAACAGTACTAACGGAGATTTAGTGTAATAAGATATATTATGTAGGTCCTTTGAAAGGTTACTATCATGGGATTGTTCTCATAAGCCAAGGATTTATATGCAATAATAAATTTTCTCTAGGGTTGGACACAAACTAAAGGAAAAAAGAATAAACAAAGTTGAAGATTTATATTTTTGTTCAGGAGAAAAAAAAAATACCTCCCGGGCGGCGGCGGATCGGAAGGTGAACATGTGGGCGAGGGAGGGAATGATGTAGACGGTGAAGCTGACGAGGAGAGAGCCGACGGTGGAGTTGATGGGCCCGAAGAAGGGGAAGATGATGGCCAGGAACCAGATGGGCACCACCACGGGGAGCCGCGCCGCCGCCCGCTTGCACAGACTCCGGCAGTCATGGAGGCCCACCAGCTTCTCCCACACGAAGTAGAGCGGCGTGCACGCGAACCCGAACGTGATGAACTGGTGCACCAGCATCAGCACCACCGCCGCGTCCCTCCACCTCGTCCGCGGCAGCAAAGCGAAAGCGTTCGAGTGGTCTAGCAGTAGGTCGCCGAACGCCCAGTAGACGCTCGCCGCCGACGGCAACGTCAGCGTCAGCACGTACAAGGTTGCTAGCAAGTAGATCGCCTTGAACTTTTGAGGCTTCCACATCGCATGCATGATCTCCTGCAGATGATGGTTTTTTCCCCTCTTATTAGTGCTATTTAGCCGGTGTTATTATTAGTAATATTATTAGCAAATTATTTGATTACTTGCAGAAATCCAAAAATAAATAAAATAATGCAGGACTTCGATTGGTCCTTATTCATCTGTCGTAGTCTAGCATGCAAGGTCGCGTCTGTAGATGCTACTGCCTCTTGCCTGGAAGGTGGTAAGGGATGGTTGTTCACTTGTTGGATAGTCAAAATAATTACCATGCTGTCAGTTCGCAGAAAGAGAGAGAGAGAGAGAGAGAGAGAGAGAGATTGTTGGGATTCCAGTTTGGAAGAGGTAGTAGCACTGTCCGCAATTAATTAATGGATGAGATGGAGAGCAAGAAAAGAAGAGAGCGAAAGAGAACAAATGTTGCAGAGGTCTTTTTCTTTAATTTGAAATAAGATTAAATAGAGTACATGGACAGGTGTACGTAAAAAAAACTTCAGTAACTCTTTTAGACATAGCGAAAGTGATCTATCTTCGATGCAGATCGAATAAATGATTTTTCAGGCAAATAAAGATAAGATAAGAGTGCTGCAATAAGGTTAGAGGGGAGGAGGGGTACAATATCGTCCAGTCAAAGAAGCAAACAGATTCAGATGATGCATGGATCACAGGAAATAACGCAAAAAAAAATCAGAGACAAAACAAAGGTAGGAAGAAGCTGCATATCACATCACATGGGCAAGTGGGTTTATTTTATTTGTTTTTTTGATATGCGGGTTGTGTCTACTTTACGTCGTGTTCTGTGGGGAGCCCAAGAGTTGTCGCCTTACACTGTAACAGCGTGCCCACCGAATGTGTAGAGAATGTTTGTGGCGCCTGTAAAGTAGAGAACCAGCTTCGCCGGCCCCGAATGCTTCACTCCCTCCACCTGCCGTCATTTCACCACCCAACATCCCACGTTTCAAAGGACAAAGACCAGAAAAACAACCAAAGGAAAATGGACTTCATCTCTCTTGTGATTATGAACAAGACCACATACCTGGCCATGAAGAAGGGACGCAACGGTGAGATACCAAGAAGTGTAGGTTGTCATGAGGAGGCCGAGGAAGGACCACATCCTGTAGTTGTGGAAAGATGGGATGAACACTGTGGTGGCGCAGCAAGCCCCAAAGATATAGGTCCATGTCCTCTTGTCCAGCTTGTCGTTGATGTAGTATATGTTACTGCCACCAAGGAGACAAGGAGACAACAATAGATCGATCAGCCATCTACCCTAGAAACTTCCGCAAAATTGATCAAGAAAAAAAAAAAAGAGAGAAAAAGAATAGCAAGAGCAGTAAACACCTAGCACAAGCAATGAGCTGAATGACAGATCCAAATAGAAGAAAAGTGCAGTTGAAGGCCAATCCCACGTTCCTCCAGTGCTTCCCTAGCAGCCCATCTAATACCTCGAACCACTATTTTTTCATGAAAAAAAGAAAAAGAAAAAAAGAAACATTAGAAAAAGAAATGCATGCCAAGCAAGGAAGCAGCTGTAGATAATAATTAAGAGATTAAACAAAGATAGTTGGAGATGGTGAATGATACCTGGATGACATGGTTCCTGAAGTCGGACTTTCCCTCTCCTTCGAGTCCTATACTCCACATAGAGAATACTGATGAGGTAGCCGTCCAGCTCCCCATGAGACCATAAAACAGCTGGAAAGGATACCGCTTATCATCCCCAGCTGTGAGAAGGAGTATGGTAGCGTAAGTAGCACCTGGGCCACCTGAGAACCAAACCAACCCAAAGTCTTAGTCCATACTGGGGCCGATCGAGAATTGTGAAGAACGGAAAGGAAGCAAGGGAATTGAAGTAGGGACGAGGTGTCGGACCTGGTTGGACGCGCAGCTGAACCAAGCATCGTAGGCGGAGCCGCCATGCCAGAGGAGGCTGGAGAGCCTTGACTTGATGGTCTTCGACTCCCCCTCCTGTTCCATCTCTATGTACCTTCCCACCATCACCGTTCTACCA
>UESW01004561.1:447833-555636 GCA_900491605.1 Calamus simplicifolius | reverse complement strand
GGGAAGACCGCATGATTACATCCGAGCGAGCGTGTTCGCTTTTAAGTGGGGGACGGGCTGAAGGCTGTGGAGAGGGCTCCCCCCACCCTACGGCCTGCAAAGGCGCGCTTTGCCACATGGGGGGCCGGTGGACTCGAGGACGCGTACAGAGTATTATTATTAGTATTCTGGAGCAAGAAAACAAACGAAAACGAAGCAAAGGAACGAAGGAGGGCTTGGGCCACACGGCGTATGTCACGCAGGGGGCCCACAGGTGGATCGAGTGTTTGGTCCATGTGCCCTGGGGGAACGGCAAGCTCCTCAGGAGCATTCCCTCTTTTCCCTCACTATGTTCCCCTCTCTTTTAGGCTTGGTGCTCCACCCCTTCTTTTTTGGAGCACATCCCACAACCCCACTTGGCGAATTATTCTTTTTATCTCCAAGTTGTGGGAGAGAGATGCCCCCCCTCCTAAGCTCTCTATTATTTCTCTCATTTCCTCCAATCTTGTGCACTAGTGTCACTCTTTCCATGAATAGAAGCTTGGCACTAATCCATCTTGATGGATATCAAGAAAATTTGAGCGCGATTGTTAATCAGCATTTATAATGAAAGCTGATAGCCCTTTTATTTTTTTGTGATATGCTTTTGTTGTGAGGTCAAGTGCATGCTGCGTGCACAACGAAGCTTGAGATCCAATTTTGATGCATGATGCTGCTAAGGTTGATTATTCATTGGTCCTTTGAGTTCGCAGTCCATATGAGCTATATGGTTTATTTGTCTTTGGTTTCGTTTGTTACATCGCATGATCTCGTTCAAAAGGACTAATCAAAAGATATTACTATTTGGACTTCTTTATTATATATAAATATGTAAGATTTACTGGGTGCATAACTAATATAAGGTTAAAGACATATCAATACAAACTCTCGTACACTTTTCTATTTAAAATTTGATGTCTTCGCTAAATTAAGAGTTCAAATCAGCTCTATGCAACCTTGTACTAAAATGCGTTTAATTTTACTTTTTCTATGCAAGAGATAAATCTTAAATATTTAAATAAAATTGAAAAGTTTAAATCAAAGTTATCAATTTCGTTTTTCGTTTCGATGGCTTATTCGAAAAAGGTAAGCCTTACATTTTGCTTCGAAAATTTTGTTGATCATTTCGATGCGTTTCGGCGTATTTTGACTGTTTCGGTAAAATATATTTTGGAGACTAATTTGTGAATTCTTAAATTTTTAGGATCATTTTAATATATATATAATATCAAAAAAATGAAACCCTACATCTAATCGGTTTTTCTAATCATTTTCACTTTTATTGATTTTTATTTTCTTCTCTAAAGTTACTAATAAATAATCCCCTTCTAATTAGTTGCATGGTGGGAGCAATTTGGAAATGACACTCCAGAACTTCAAAAGTTTGCTATTAGAATCCTTAGTCAATATTGTAGTGCAACTGGATGTGAAAGAAACTGAAGTAAATTTAAATTTATTTATTCCAAAAATATAATGACTTGAACATAAAAGAATAAATGATTTAGTCTTTGAGAGATACCATCTCAAACTTTGGGAGAGACAAAAAAGATCTTGCTATTATGTGCATTATATGTTTCTTAAATTAATTTTATAAGCTATAATTTTTTATTTTTTTATAAAAATTTAATGAAGAGAATGAATTGTGAACATAATTTTTATCTTTTATCTTTAGTTTTATTGTTGTTGTTATTATTGTTTATGAAGAATATGAATTATGAATATATATTTTTATTATATATATATATATATATATATATATATATCGAAACGAAGCATCGAAATGATCCGATACCGAAATATTTCGTTTCATATGCTAAAACGAAACATAATCCGTAACAAAATTGATAACTTTAGTTTAAACACTAGCTTTTTAAAGTGAGATTCCAAGTTGTTGTTCTACCACTCTTAAGACTTTTAACTTAGAAATATGTTAATGGATACATACATATGCATACATGCATGCATGAAGAGGTGGATAAATAACCAGGATTCAATTTGGATATTTTTCCCAGCATGATGAAAATATTATCAATATTATTGTTATCTTGTTAAAATTTAAGCAATCTTAATGATAATTCATCTTTGTTTGCCATTTCTTATTTATTAAAATCAAGAGTTGATGAAATTTATCATGTTGTCCTCCTTTACTTTCTATATTAATAACATTAAGCCAACACATCATTTTTTAAAATTTTTTTCAAGATAATCATTCTCTTCATATAATTCTTTCCATGTAGTAACTATTTACAAAGTCAAAGTTGAATAACAATGGCTAAATTTGTCTTAAAAAAAAAAGAATAACAATGGTCAAATAATTAAGTTCATGTTCAATCCTTGCAAGGAGTAATTGCAAGTGTTCGTAACGGATGGTTCTTCGCCCTTTTTGTGAAATAAACTAGTGACCCTTTCACAAGTACACAAAAGGGGGATAAAGGATCGAGTTTGGTAATGAATTCAACCTTAGGCCATTAGCTTTCATATTTGAATGCCCTTGTATGAAAATAACAAGAGATCAACATTTCTCAAGAAAAAGAAGACCATCAAAGGCAATTTAATAAGTTAAAATTATAATTTCTTTAATGCACTATTTATTTATTGAGTCAGCTAATAAATCTTTGAATTGAACTAGAAAGAAGCATATAAATATATAATATTCACCTTCACCACCAAATCCTTCCAACGCCATGATATAAATTATATACTCTAGTCTTATATATTAGTTACTTGTGCTAACAATGCTCGTTATAACAACATATACTTTGTAATATCTAATATTCTGATGATAGTGGGAATTATAAGTATTTGATGGTAGGTTCGCACAATCATTGCAAGTTAGCATGTCTTTAACAATTCCAATCAGCCTAAATTTTAACATTGTGTATATGGATACAAGCAATAGCTTGCTTTTGACCATGTTAACATTAAAAATTCCACATTTTTCTCACATAATATATGCATGACATCAAATAGTATTCTTAGCTGTCAATAAATAAATGGATTGGCTTATTAGACCCAAACTCAAGATTTGCCCACATGGGCAGATATTTAATAGTAGTTTTGAAAATATCCACACCTTGGGATGACTTCTCTTCATAGCAAAACCATATGGCTTTGGGAACGTGAGACATCAAAAAAGAACTCGAGTAGCTATTCCTTCGATCATTTATAGAATCGATGTAATGTTCTAAGTTTACTTGCTAATCCAACTAACTCATTAGCGAGTTCAGATCATATGACCTAAAAATTCAATTGAAAATTAATTGATTGCAAATAGACTTGAGTTATAAGCACTTAATTTTTTTTTAATTTAAAATACAATTATTTTTGAAGTATTACAATCGAAGAATGCATGAAAGCAATGGCGTTCCTCATTCAGGTTTTGCATAAAAAACATAACAATAAATGGATATCCAAAAAAGTATATCATAGTCCTCTTGCTTGCCATGTAGTGTTATTGTGAATAAACACTAGTGAAAAGAATGAGCCTGCGCATGACTGTGATTTGATGATGGCTGTGATTTGAAGGATGAATCTTCTTCCACTTCAAATCAGGACCCGTTCTAATTAGTTCATCTATCAGGTCATTGTTAGGATTTGAACCTTGATGAATAGCAATGGGATTCCCTGTTGAACAAGAACTAGAACTAAGGATTCCTAATCCTGTTAGGTTTAGACCTTGATGAATAGCAATGGGATTCCCGTTCAACAAGAACTAGAACTAAGGATTCCAATCCTGTTAGGTTTAGACCTTGATGAATAGCAATGGGATTCCCCGTTCAACAAGAACTAGAACTAAGGATTTCTAATCCTGTTAGGTTTACTTCTTGAAAAGGAGGAAGATGGGGAGGAGAAAGAAAGGGCTGCCGCCCTATGATGAGAGAAGGGAATTTTTGGGAGAAAAGAATCTGTTCTCTATTCCATCCAAACCCTAGAGACTAGAGTTTAAATACATCCACGAAGTGGGCCAGGCCCAGACTCAACAAAAAACTCCCATGGACTAAACCAATGAGATTAAACTAATCCCCAAGCCCGTGTACACCCGTGACTTGATTTAATCTCAACCCTTGGACTCAAACCCAGCCCAATACAAGTTAGCCCACCTGGGCCTTGATAGCACCACACCAGGCCCAACAATCTCCACCTTGGTGCTTTCAAGGCCTCAGCACGTCCACTGTGTCCATCAGCTTTAACAACGAAATACACTTTTGAAAACTGTCCCGTGGAAGAACCTTAGTCAGTGCATCTGCTGGATTTTCTTTGGTGTATACCTTCACCAGCTCCACCTCACCATCTTCCACCAGCTCTCTGATCCTGTGGTATCTGAGGTCAATGTGCTTCGTCCTGGCATGATAGACTGCATTCTGCGCAAGCATCAGAGCACTCTGGCTGTCACTATGCACCTGGACAACCTTCTGATCAAGTCCCATCTCCAGCATCAAGCCCTTCAGCCAAAGAGCTTCCTTTGCTGCCTCTGTGATACCTATGTATTCTGCCTCCGTGGTAGATAAGGCTGTGATGGGCTGCAGACATGATCTCCACGATACTGGACCACCAAACAGGCTGAACACAAAGCCTGTTGTGGATCTCCTAGTGTCCACATCTCCACCAAAGTCTGCATCCACATACCCATATAACTGCCCACGAGCCTCCTTGGATAAGTTGGATCTCTCAGCATCTTCTTGCTGTCCATAGCAAATACCAACCCCAACTGTACCTACCAAGTACCTGAAGATTCCCTTCAGTGCTCGCCAGTGCTCCCTACCAGGCTGCGCCATGAACCTGCTCACCTGGCTCACTGCATGGGCTATGTCTGGCCTACAACATACCATGGCATACATAAGGCTCCCAACACCAGAAGCATATGGTACCTTCTCCATCTCCTGAGCCTCCACCTCAGTCTGTGGTGACATGGTCTTCGATAAGGAAAAATGTGCTGCCAAAGGTAGTGCTGTCGGTTTGGCATCCTTCATCCCATATCGCTCCAGAATCTTTTAATGTAGCCACCCTGACTCAGATGCAGCACACCTTGGATCTATCTCTGATGATTTCCATCCCTAGGATCTTCCTGGCTGGCCCCAGATCCTTCATCTCAAACTCCCGAGACAAAGCTATCTTCAGTTCCTGTACAGCCTTCTACTCTTGCATGCTATCAGCATGTCATCTACATACAAGAGTAAGTACATCCTAGACCCATCATCCAGAGATTTAACATACACACAAGAATCATACTCACACCTGGAAAGTCCAATGCTCCTAACATAAGTGTCAAATCTCTTGTACCACTGCCTCGGCGACTGCTTCAGCCCATACAGAGATTTCTTCAGCAAACAGACTTTCCCATCTGATCTTGGTTCTCTAAACCCTGGTGGCTGCTCCATGTAGATGCTCTCCTCCAAATGACCATGGAGGAATGCTGTCTTCACATCCATCTGCTCCAGCTCCAAGTCCTGAGCTGCTACAATACTCAATAATAGTCTGATGGAAGTGTGCCTGACAACTGGAGAAAATATCTCACCATAATCGATGCCTTCTTTCTGAGAGTATCCTTTGGCCACTAGTCTTGCCTTATACCTGATACCCTCTTGTTCTGAAGCTCCTTCCTTGCGCTGATAAACCCATTTACAACCAATGGGTTTCTTTCCTTGTGGCAGCTGGACCACCTGCCACGTATTATTGCTGTGAAGAGACTGCATTTCCTCTGCCATAGCATGGATCCACCTATCTCTATCCTGACTTTCCATAGCCTCCTCATAGGTGAAAGGGTCTCCATTCGCTGTCACCAGGGCATATGACAACGAATCCTCAAAGCCGTATCGAACTGGTGGTCGCACGTTCCTCCTGGGCCTTTGCTGTGCGATCCCAGTATCAGTCCCCTGTCCAGCTGCATCCTGCTGAACTCCCTGGCTTCTACCCCCTCTGTCAGTCCTCTCCACCTGAATCTCAAATCCTCCTGGTCCACTAGCAAATGGCACAACTGTATAGGAGGTTGTCTGACTAGTGTTACCGTGTTCTACCTCCTGTAGTCCCTGCTGTGCATCCATGCCACTTCTGTTCTGGAGGATTGAGCTCTCATCAAAGGTTACATCTCTGCTGATGACAACCTTCTTCTCCAAGGGGTCCCATAGCCGATACCCCTTGACTCCTCGCGGGTAGCCTAGGAACACCATCTTCTTAGACCTGGCATCCAACTTACTCCGCTCCCCAGCTCCAACATGCACATATGCTGTGCATCCAAACACCCTTAGATGGTTTAGGCTTGTCTTCCTTCCAGACCATATCTCCTCTGGAATGTCTCCATCTAACCTGGTGTGCGGTGACCGATTGACCAAGTAGCTAGCTGCATCTACTGCGTCAACCCAGAACATCTTTGGAAGCCCTGCCTGCAGCCTTAAGCATCTTGCCTTTTCCAATAGTGTTCTGTTCATCCTCTCAGCCACCCCATTCTGTTGAGGAGTTCCCATCACCGAGAAGTGCCTTCTGATGCCCCACTCCTCACAAAAAATCTGGAACTCCCTGCTGGTGTATTCCCCGCCATTATCAGACCTCAGACACTTCACACTTTTACCCTGCTCCTTCTCCACCTCAGCCTTCCAGATTTTGAACTTGGTGAAGACCTCTGATTTCTCCTTCATAAAGTAGATCCACAGCTTCCTTGAGAAATCATCTATCAGGGTCATAAAGTATCTGGCCCCATTCCTTGCAGAAACTGGGGCTGGTCCCCAGACATCTGTGTGTACTAACTCCAGGGGTTCAGCACTCCTAGCTGTGCTGACTGAGAACTGTACTCTCCTCTGCTTTCCCATCTGACAAGGCTCACAGATCTCCATATCTCCGCTACTCAAGTCTGGAAGCAGACCTCTCTTGCTCAGTTCTTTCATCCCCTTGTCTCCCATGTGGCCCAGGCGGTAATGCCACATCCTGTACACATCCCGGGGATCTTGCTCCACAGCTGCCACCTCAGATTTCACAGTCATCACAGAGCCCTCCATCTTGTATAGATTATTTTCCAGCCTCCTCCCTCTCATCACCACCATGGCTCCATTGGAGATGTTCAGAACTCCACTCCTGGCACGACTGCTGAAGCTGTATCCAGTCCGCTCCAAGTACCCCAGTGATACCAGATTCTTCTTGAGTTCTGGAACATGCTTCACACTGGTAAGAGTGCGCACCATACCATCAAACATCCTCACCCTCACTGTGCCAATACCTGCCACCTTGCAAGGGTGATTATCTCCAAGAGTCACATTCCCCTCCTCAACCTCTGTGTAAGTACTGAACCACGACCGGTTGGGAGTGTAATGATGAGAACAGGCTGAATCCAAGGTCCACATCTCTGTGCTGTGCCTGTGATCATCTGATACAACCAAGAGATCATCCTCCACCTCCTGATCTGCAACTGTACTCACAGACTCAGATCCTCCTTTTTCTCCCTTCTGATTTTTCCACTTAGGACAATTCTTCTTAAAATGTCCTACCTCTCCACACTTATAGCACTTCAGCTCTCTCTTGCCTTTCCTGGACTTTGATCGTCCTCCAGACTTACTTCTGTCCCTGCCCCTACCTCTGCCTGTCCTTTCCCCAACTGATAGACCCTCCTGGGGAACAGCTTCCTTGGTCATCTTCTCCCTCTGCTCATTCGTCCGAAGCACCGAGACAATATCTTCATAAATTAATGTCTCCTTCCCATAGAGCAGTGTTGTGACCAATGAGTCATAAGACGTGGGCATTGAACATAAAAGCAGAAGTGCTTTATCTTCTTCCTCCATCTTGACCCCGACATTCAGAAGTTCATTGCTCATCTGGTCGAATATCTGGATGTGACCCAGCACATCTCCACCTTCTGACATCCGAAGGCTGTAGAGGCGCTTCTTCAACATCAACTTGTTGCACATATTCTTCCCCATATAGAGGGTGTGCAACTTCGTCCAGAGTCCCTTCGGGGTCTTCTCCTCCAGCACTGAATAGAGGACTGAATCCGCCAGACAGCCCCTGATCATTGAACATGTCTTCTTCTCCAATGAAATCCACTGCTTGTCTGTCATCCCATCTGGCCTTTCCTCCAAAGCCAAATCTAAACCCTGCTGCACAAGGAGGTCCTCTACCCGGACTTTCCACATGGAGAAACTTCCCTTCCCATCAAACTTCTCAACCTCTATTTTTATGCTACTCCCCATGGCCAATTTCAAAAATAGCACAAAAATAAATTTTATAAAATAGAGAAGTACCTTGACGAGATTCTGTTGAAATTATTTCAACTCCTTGAAGGCCTCCAGATTACTCCTTGAACCAGGCTCTGATACCACTTGTTAGGGTTTGACCTTGATGAATAGCAATGGGATTCCCTGTTGAACAAGAACTAGAACTAAGGATTCCTAATCCTGTTAGGTTTAGACCTTGATGAATAGCAATGGGATTCCCCGTTCAACAAGAACTAGAACTAAGGATTCCCAATCCTGTTAGGTTTAGACCTTGATGAATAGCAATGGGATTCCCGTTCAACAAGAACTAGAACTAAGGATTCTAATCCTGTTAGGTTTACTTCTTGATAAAAGGAGGAAGATGGGGAGGAGAAAGAAAGGGCTGCCGCCCTATGATGAGAGAAGGGAATTTTTGGGAGAAAAGAATCTGTTCTCTATTCCATCCAAACCCTAGAGACTAGAGTTTAAATACATCCACGAAGTGGGCCAGGCCCAGACTCAACAAAAACTCCCATGGACTAACCAATGAGATTAAACTAATCCCCAAGCCCGTGTACACCCGTGACTTGATTTAATCTCAACCCTTGGACTCAAACCCAGCCCAATACAAGTTAGCCCACCTGGGCCTTGATAGCACCACACCAGGCCCAACAGTCATGCCTGCTAAATCCTACAGCCTTGGCTTGTCCACAAACACAAGTATATATGCTGTGGTGGGGTTATGCTCTCTATAGATAAGACTGGGTTGGGTTGGTAGTTCATATCTTATGATTAGCAATGATTGAAGCGCCACTTCCTCAGTCTCAACTCGCATTATCTTCTTATTCCTGTTCTCAACATTGATATATACTAAAAAGTTTTCGTCATAAAGGTGTGCTAAAAGACCTGGCTTCAATTTGCTTTAGTGTTAAAAAGAAAAGCTCTTACAAGACCATAAAAGTTTTGACTAAACAAAAGTTTTCTTCAACTTTTAATCCCTAGCTGAGTTCAGTTAGTTAAAAGACCGAATCAAGTTGCAAACCAGTGACTGCATTCATTCTAACTTGGAAGGCAGAGAAAGGTAGAATGGACACAATGTACTCCGAACTCCAAGAAATTTAACGAAAGATCCTTTGGTCCGGCTTTGTAGAGCCGGACTACACTTTAATTTCCTTGGTGAAATATTGGAGCCACACAAAGTGCAGGCCTTCTCATGACTTGTTCAGAGTTCTAATGCGCCTGAGAATGGGGTAAAGTTTCTTCAGCTTTTGGCTCACCACCATCTCAGAGCAATGAATAACAAAAGAGCATGAGGGTTTGGAGAGAGCAATTGTGGGACTTGGGAGATCTCCCTCGCTCCCCAGCAGCAGCAATGGGAGTCCATGATGGTCCCTAACTCCATACCAAAGCACACACTTTGCCTCTGCCCGTATGCACAGTATGATTAGATCTCTTGTCGTCCCCACAACAACTAGCATCATATTGTCTTCTTGATAGGCTTCCTTTCCTCCTCCTTTCTACCCCCAGTATAGGTGTTCCAAAACCAAGCTCCTACTCTAGAGGAGTTTGGTCAAAGATCTCTAGTTTTCATGAAATGTGATCCAATCCTTCATCAGTATTGTGTAAAGAGGCCCTCATTAGAGCCAAAAGGAAGGAGGACTAATTTGATTTGTTTAAGTGCCTCATTTGACTTTGTACTCGATAGAGCTTACATCACCAGAGGTGCCCATATGGAGAGCATGAGAGCAGGAGTGGGACAACTTGATGCAAGGAGATCATGAGCGTCATCACACACTGAGGAATCTAATTGAAAAGCTACCGATCGAGCATGGACATTGCAACAGCTTTCTCTCTTCCTTATGCTTATCGCTTCAGTCTCTTGCAAGAGGGATGGAGTAACAACATAAGAAAACCATGTGAGGCTGTCCTCCAGCTACAATTTTATGGGGGCATGGACTTCGTTGTTGGGTTGCTTTGTTATCGCCTGGAGCCTGGGCGGATTGTCCCCAGAGCCGCGTGTGCTTAAAAGTATAGCATGTTTTAGATTTCTTTAAGCCAACACTTGAATTGTTGACAGCATTCTTGTCTGTGCCCATTGCCAAGCAGAAGGAATACGGAAGGAAAAAGGTTGTAATTAGTTAGCTTTTAGTATTATATAGTTTGCATTGGTGAGTGTTTAGTCATGCATCAGTTATATACTAAAAGGAGTATGGATACTTATATATAATTAAGGAGTTCAAACAGTATCAGAGCAAACCAAATTCATGACTGATATGAGCTAAAAACATTGCAGATAGGTTCTGTACTTATATAATTAACTTTAATTAGTTTTATGTGTGAATTTGGATATAAACTTTTAGTCTGATAAGGATGCATGCATGGATTTGAATGGAAAAAATATGTAAAAGTTATATTGATGAATATTTAATTTTATATTAGTTATATATTGAAAAGATTTAAAGTAGTTATATAAGATCAAGGAATGCAAACAATACCTTTTTATCTAGCTTTTTTTTAAATAAAATCTTGAGTTGTTATGCTATTGGCCTTGAACTTTGCTTGAACCTACACTTTAATGGAAACTGAAAGTTCTTCCATTGTTCCACGTCAAACCGCAGGGCAGACTCAAATCTGAATGGATTTAGGAGGCCATCTGACTAGCCCAATAGACATGAGAAATTAGAAGAGAAAAAAAGACCTGTACTACATGCGGTGCAGGAGTTTGGCCGTGCATATATGTGGACTATGCATGTGATGCATGAAAGAATAAAATTATTTTTGCGGCACGTACGACCGCATGCGCACGATTTAATATTATATGGATGTATGTAATCTACGTCATGCACAGTGCATAAAGATCTTTCCTTAAAAGAGATGGACAAGACCAGAACAAGGGCTGTGCAAGCAAATACTTGAGTGCTCAGCACCTTGGTTAAATGGCCTTGCATGTGTGTTTATGAGTGTGAGACTCTTGTACCCATGACGATAGAATTGCAGTATCGTCTGTGGTATTAATGATATTATAACTTGCCTAGCGTGAAGGCTTTGAGCTATTTCGTGTGGGCCTGATGCTTTGGAATCGTGCTTGTTTTAGGACAGGAGCGTGACACGGTTCAAATAAATAAACTCATGAACAAAGATACGCCTAAGAAAAATTTCTAGTGGATGTTACTTAGGTTGATAGTTAAGCCAATAAAGAAAGGATCAGATATATCCGAGTCTACTAAATTTGATCAGAAATGCTCATTCTTTTTTTTTTTTTGAAAAAAAATAGAGATGCTGGTTGACTCCTATAAACTATAAGCTTATAATACTAAGTTTTATAAATGGATGGAGCTTAGATGCAGTGCATTATCTGTATTTTCTTTGTTTTCTTTTATTTCTTTTTTATTTTTAGCGGCACTATATCCTTTATCTTAGCATCAAGTGATGATAGATGAGATCAAAAATTTTAAGTAATTTTAAATTTGGATAGAAAAATGGCAAAACCTTAATCCTATTTTTTCAGATAAATTTAGGTTAGGTTTACATGTCAAGTGATGTTTATACCACCTGATGCGGAGGAAAATTATACCGCATCAATAAACGTACCTGATGACAAAGGTCGAGTTATCTTCGATTTGATTGATCAAGCTATGTTTGAACTTGTTGACTGGGCTATGGTCCAACAGACAGCAAGAGTCGGCTTCTCATCGACTCCAGAGTTAGTACGATGCTATCGTCGGTCTTCAAACTCGGCAGGGCCGACTGTCTCCGAACCTTGGCAAGGCCGAGCTATCTTCATTCCTCGATAGGATCGATCCTCATCCCTTCAACATAAGTGCTATTGCTGCTTCAAACCACGCCGGATATCTCAAAGGATGAACCATCCTGATCGCAAAGATTACGGAGTGAGCTTCTCTAAATAGAAACAAGAGCCAAATGCAACACTTCAATGATCAACGGGATTTAAATTCACGATAAAGCACTCGTCAGCTTCATCAACTATCGATCCCGTAACTGATGGAATTTTGGCCTTATCAGATGCCAACTCCCTAAAACATGCCCGAGAAATCAGGTAACGACTCATCTTCTCGGCAGCGCATAAATACCAAGTCCCAAGATCCCCAGTATGCTCTCGAAGGCAATCTAAGCCCAAAAAAACTCTAACAAAGCCATTGCTCCTGAAATCATCTCAAGGAGGGAGATCCTTTTGCTGGAGCCTTCTCCTTCATCTAATTGCTAAAAATTTTTACTGACTTGGGCATCGGAGGGTTTTGTAGGGACCATCCCTTATGCTTCTTGCATAAAGGCTGCCTTAAAGGTCCATCCAACGGAAGAGCGCTACCCGAATTCTGACGTGCATCGTCCCAAGCCAAAGAATGGATTTCCACAGCATTAGATTGGCGCTAGAGGAAGGGCCTCAAGTCCTATTAAAACTCGTAATCAAGGAGACAAGATTCCAAATAAGGAGGACGTCTTCCTCAATGGCCAACAACAATAAAGGCAACAAATGCTTCTGATCAGACCACCTTTAAAAGGCATGATCCCACAAACAACACGGTGCTCTCACATCCGTCACCGATCGAGGTTCCTCCACCACTAGCAGCTTCGGTCACCCAGGATTAGTTTGCCATGCTGCTCCAACAAGTGATGTTTATCTTCCAGTTGATGCAGGGCTTTATGGGGGCCTCTTCTAGCTGTACCCACTCAGCAACTTTCTAGTGGAATATCATCCCGGTCCTACCGTGGTCCCTTCGCCTAATCCACTGGAAGCCACTAGCCTCCCACGATAGCCCGGCCATAAAGAAGTTGAACCAACACCGCAGAGGGGAAGATAGGAGCCTGCCCAGATCCCATCAGGCTCGCTCCTTATTTTCAGTACTCTTTACTTTTCGAGATGATGGGGTGTAACGACAACTTCAGAAGATGCGCCAGGAGTTGTGTATGAGGGGGACTTTTACTTAGCTGTAGAGGTCAATTACCTAAGAGCCTTTCCGACATGATGGCCTTGGCAGACAAATATGCCAGGATCGAAAAAACCAGAAAGATGGCTCGGGCCGAGCAATCCAAAAGAGCCGACTGGCTAGCCTATGAGCCCGCCTTATCGCCATAGGGCTTACTGCCAAGAAAGTGCAGCAGAAGCCCGGCACAGAGCTTCAATCAATACACCCCTGAAGCAGCCTATAGAGCAGAAATCCACCGGAGCTTCGATAACTATCCCATTGAACCTACCGGTGGCTTATGTTGTTACAAAGATTACCATGATTAGCTCCTTCCAGGGGCGGCTAATGAAAAGGAGAACTGGCTTAAAAGGGCCCAGTGCGAGGGGCTCGCCTTTCAAATGAGGACCTCAAAGGAATACATTACCCTCAGGATATGAAACTTAGATCACCTCCAAGCAATAAAGACCTTAAAGGATACAATATCTCAGGATATGAAACTCGGATCACCTCCGAACAATGAAGACCTTCAAGGGATATAGTACCCCCAAGACATGGAACTAGATTAAACCCCAAATATTACTAGTGAAATATGCTTGAACCGAGCCATTTTGCTCATTATAATAAAACTTCACTCTTCGATTTAAATATTTCTTATTGTATAATAATCTTTCTTGAGTTGTGGATGAAAGGCAGGTCTTGCCTAATCTTTTACTTACGGGTCCCATTCTCCGAACCTTGGCTTGGCCAAGTAAAATTTTCTTCATCCTCGGCACGGTCGAGCAACTTTCTCCAAGTAAAATTTTCTTCGTAGCTTGACACGGCCAAGCAACATTCTCCAAACTTTGGCTAGGCCAAGTAAATTTTTTTCGTACCTCGGCACGGCCGAGTAACTTTCTCCAAACCTTGGCTGAGCCAAGTAAAATTTTTATCATACCTTAGCACGGTCGAGCAACTTTCTTCGAACCTTGGCTGGGCCAAGTAAAACTTTCTTTATACCTTGGCACAGTCGAGCAACTTTCTCCAAACCTTAGCTGGGCCAAGTAAACTTTCTTTGTACCTCGGTAAGATCGAGCAACTTTCTATGTACCTTAGTGAAGTCTATTTATTATCCCAATTTAACTATTAAAATAAATATTAATTACTTTAAATTTATTAAGAATTGATACTTTTTATGGATGTTTGCAGAAAAGAAGCCTATAGATGGAAAGAGCTCGATTTTTGGAGTCCAACGATACAGACGACACTCAAATCAGGATTCGGTTTGTCCAAAAAGGAAGAAAGAGATGATTTCACATGATTCTCGGTGCAAACTAAGAAGGAAACCCTAGACGAGCTCTATAAAAGGAGGACATCAGGCAGTAGTTGGGGAAAAGGAGTTTCTACAAAGCTCTTTTTATTCTTCTTTTATTTAGATTATTGTATTTAGGCTGGGAGAGAAAAATTATGGAGGGGATGCTGGAAGCAGCAATGCGTGGCTAGATTTCTTCAACTTGGGATGATGATGGAGCTGTAATCAGGTTTTATCTTTCTTTTGTTCTTATTTTCTATGAAATAAAAATTATACTCTTCTTTATTATATCTTTTGAATTATTTTTCTGATCGAGGTTTTGATCTGGCATACACGGCCTGTACCCTCTATCGACGTATCGTGATCTCAGGATATGGTACGTGCCTAAAGAGACAGGTCGTAGTATGATAGATTAGACCCTTAACCTTACAATTATTAGATAGTTTATACTCTAAGCGGATGTACCGTAATCTCCTGATATGGTCCGTTCCTGACAAGAGATAAATTATTCTAATTTTAAATTTGTAAAAATTATTATTATTGCAACATTAAAAAAAGAAGATAAAACCTATTTGCATGGTGGATTGGATTCCTGGTTTGCTTCTCCTGTTATTTGAATTCGTTAATTAATTGTTGTTATCTTTTAATAACCGTTATTCTTAATATAATCCTTTATAGATAAATTTTATTTTTCTCTTTCGTGAAATAATTGCCCTTGATTCCCAAGGATACGATTCCGATTCACCACTAGCTATAGTAGTGAGTAGGTTTTTTTTTTTGACCGCCAACGACATCGATCAAATTTTGGCGCCGTTGCCGAGATCCAGGCATGATTTCTTCATGAAAAAAAATAAAAAAAATAAAAAATTTATTATGAATTTTTTCTTAATTTTATTCTTATTTTTAAATTTTTATTATTTTATTATTATTCTTGCTTCTATATAAAAAAAGAGTAAAAAAATTCTTTTTTATTAAATAGTTATTGCTCTCTTTAGCTTATTACTTTTTTTTATAGTTACCTTAATTGTTAGATTTTCTTACTTTCTTTTTAACATAAAAAATTACTTTTCTTCTTATCACAAATCCACTTTTAACCTAATCAATTTTTTTCTTTTAATTAACTTACCTTAAAAGAATATGAAATAAAAGCCTAAGACACTTTCCATAAAAGATAATTAATCTAAGAAAACAAAAATAATAATAATAATAATAAAAATAAAATAATAAAAAAATAAAATATTTTATTTCTATGCTTAGATTGACTTAGGTAAATTTATTTCTGCGAAACTTAAAATTTTTCCATTGACATCTCATAATTTATTAGGAAATTAGAAACTTAATCACAAAAATCTTTAAAAAAATAATTAAATTATTTTTGTTTGATAATTTCAAGAGTGGACATTTGCTTGTTGCACAGTATTTTCATAATTAACTTTAAGGGCACAAACTCTTAATCAAGATAAGGTGGGGAGTTGATCACCCTTCTTGGCCCACAAATCATTAGCACGGTCGAGCAACTTTTTACATACCTCGCATGGCTGAGCTTTCTCCGTACCTTGGCATGGCCGAGCAACTTTCTTCGAACCTTGGCTAGGCTAAATAAAATTTTCTCCATACCTCGGCATGGCCGAGCAACTTTCTCTGAACCTTGGCTGGACCAAGTAAAACATTCTCTATACCTTGGCAGGGGCGAGCAACATTCTTCCTATCTTGGTAGAGCCAAGTAAAGCATTCTCCGTACCTTGGTAGGGCCAAGTAAAAGATCCTTCGAGCCTCAGCACAGCTGACTTGAGCTTTCTCTGAGCCCGGCGAGATCGGTCGGAGTTATCCAAACTTAGCACAGCTAAGCATTTATTCTTTCGAACTTTGACAGCCGATCATATTATTTTATAACTCAACAAGTCCGAGTATTCACTATGCCTCGGTCGGCTCAAGAAATCTAACTTTGGTATGCCCGAACCTATCTTGTACCTCGGCAAGCTCGAGGAATCTATTTGTTGCAATACCTAATTAGCTAAAGCGACAAACATTCGGCAAAAAGAATGTACAATTAAAAATGAAAACTTCATTCATTTAGAATATCATTTTACAAGATTACAAGTGCATGATAGCATCGAAAATGTAAGAAAATTTTACATAAATAAAAGTTTCCTAAAGTCTACTGTTGTTACTGCAGCACAATGCTTCAACTTCAGAGGAACTCGAAGAGCGTCTTCAATCTCCGTTAGATGGCAAACTTTGAAACTTGGGGCAAGGATATGGCTCAAGCCAAATATATTTACATTGAGCTTCCCATCCTTTAAAATGACACATGATGGATCTTTAGGCATTTCTTCTGGTGAATTAGCAGCAATCGCTGCTGACTATGGAAAGGCTTGACGAAGACATACAAGAGGAGGTCCAGCGAGCGCTTCTTTCTTGCATTTTTAGTGTGACCTCTATGACTTCTCCCTTCCTCTTCTTCGCACTTGTGTGCTGAAAAAGAGATTTCAGGGCCGTCTTCATTGGCGCCTTATTTTTGGCTTCGTGCAACTTCTTTATCCGAATCCTCAAGTCCAAGCTGAATCTTAAAGAGGAAGACCAACTCTTCTGCCTTTGACAATGACATGGTAAACTCTTTCAGACTTACTCTCAATAGAAGGAAACTCTTCGTCAAGCTACAGGCAATACTCTCCCTTTCTCCTTTTTATAGCCGTCGAATGGGGAGCGAAAGCCATTAATTGGGAGAAAGCTCAGGAATCAAAGCTCATAGACCTTCATATTTTGACCCCCGATTGGGCTACATGTCGCCCATCTGGTTTCCTCTAGGTGGAAAACTGAAGAGTTTCACCTCGTCCAAGGAGATGGATGCTTTTCGATCCTTAGATCGATCTCGTGTCGCCCTCATAGCCGCCCTCGCTGGGTATACAAGGAGTCTTTCCTCATGCCATGAAGCTGAGTAAAGGTACCATCCCTCGATCTTAGCCTTCACGATTTAAATGCAAGCAGTCATCTTCAGTTTCCAAAGTACGAATAAGAGTGGAAGGCTGACTAAAGAGGGACACTTGGCACTTGACACAGGCACTTTACACGAGGAATGAAACTCTTCGATAGGCCAATCGATATAATTAGACGACAAACTCACATTGGGAACAGAGCTCATTGATTGATTAGCCAAAGTCATAGAAAAACTCTACTTTCTATGCTCGAACCTACACTTCAGATTAGGAAGTGAGAGGCATATAATGCAAAAAAAATTATCATCGCATTAATAAATGTGCCCAATGACAAAGGTTGAGTTTTCAAAGGTCAAGTTATCTCCGATTTGGCTAATCAAGCCACGTTTGAACTGACTGACTGGGCTACAGCCCAACAGATAGCAAAAGTCGGTCTCTTTACCGACTCCAGAGTTAGTACCGACACCATTATCATCTCAACGCTAACACCAGAGTCGGTCTTTGAACCTCGATAGAGCCAAGCTATCTCAGTACCTCGAAGGGCCGAGCTGTCTTCGAACCTCGGTAGGACCGAGCTATCTTAATATCTCGAAGGGTCGAGTTACCTTCAAACCTCGGTAGGGCCGAGCTATCTCCATACCTCGCCAAGATCGATCCTTATCTCTTCAACGTAAGCGCCATTGTTGCTTCAAACCACGCCGGATATCTCGAAGGATGAACTATCCTGATCGCAAGGATTGTGGAGTGAGCATCCCAAAATAGAAATGACAGCCAAATACAACACTCCATCCATGATCAACGGGATTTCAAATTTTCGATAAAGGGTCCGTCAGCTTCATCAACTGTCGATCCCTGTAACCGATGGGATTTTGGCCTTATCGGATGCCAACTTCCTAAAATACGCTCAGAAAATCAGGTAAGGGCTCACCTTCTCGGCAGCACATAAATATCAAGTCCCAAATCCCTCAAATACGCTCTCGAAGGCAGTCTAAGCCCAAAAAACTCTAACAAAGGCCATTGCTCCTAAGAAATCATCTTAAGAAGGGAGATCCTTCTGCTGGAGCCTTCTCCTCTCATCTGCTTGCTGAAGATTTTTACTAACTTGGGCATCGAAGGATCTTTCATAGGGACCATTCTCCATGCTTTCTACGTAAAGGCTGCCTTGCAGGTTTATCCGGATGAAAGAGCGCTACCGAATCCCGACATGCACCACTTCCAAGCCGAAGAACGGATTTCAACCACATCAAGTTCATATAAGAATTAAAATTAAAGTTAGATTGATTTTTATTATTATAATTCAATTTATTTAAATTTAAGAATTAAAATCAATCCATATTTTTGATGATACTCTCGTCCTAAAAGCTTGTAAACTTATATATTCTTAATTTTTTTTGTTATATATGTACTCCATTTGAAGTTCATTCATAAATAAATATATTTAAAATTTAGAAAACAGAAGAAAGATCGTAACAAAATTATAATATAATGGTATTCACATCATTAACACATACATCTTTTGTTTTGTTTTTTTTTTTTTTTTTTTGATAAACTAGATTCCAAATGGATGTGCCACAAATGCGCTATAAGCTGTATAAGATATTAACAAAATCAAACAAACCATGAAAAAAGAAAAAAAATGCAGGTAATCAAGTAGATCTAGCTACATCTTGCTGAAATTTGATAAGAAGTGGGTAGAAATATTAGTATACAGGCTAACTTATTTCTATGTATGCTGTAGCTAAGGAGTTTTGAGGGTGGGAGTTATTAGGAGATAAAAGAAGGTATTGCAATATATATATATATCTCTTTTCTTGAGAGGGGAAGGGGGGATATAGATTTCAAATTCTTATAATCCAATTTTAATTATATCTAAACAAACAAACTTATTTTTGATTTTGATTTTAATTTAATGGACCATTCATGTGATCTAAATGAACCTTGATTTTATCGGATTATTTATACATCCATCCAAATGGGCCAGATTAACTATTTGACTTGGTCCTAATCTGGTTAGGTCGAATCTTATATGTATTTAAAAATTCATTAGTTGGATTGAGTTTAAATATTAAATTCAATCTAAAATTTAAATAGAGTATAAATTTGGTATTTTTTAACTTAATCTAGTATGATCTAGCCTGCATGGCATTCATACCAGATTTTATTTTGGTCAACAAAAATGAACTTGACCCCATTTGATCATATACAAAAAAAAAACCTAAATTATATAAACTTTTTTTAATTTAATGAATGAATCTTATTTAAACAAGTTATTTTTTTTTAATTTTTACTTATAATACATTTAAATATATTTGTATATTTTAAAAATATAATTTTTATTTTTGAAATATTTAAATAATTTTATATTTAATTATCAGCTTTTATACCTGTAAGTATAGTAGAATAACCAGATGCTTGCTCGAATTGTGAACTTTGAAGTTAAAATAATATATTTTAATGGTAGTAAAATGGTAATTATTTTTATTATAACTGTGGCCTTGCAGGGGATAAACATGTTCTCAATTTCTCGACCAGATACTGTGACCCATCGAGATCGCCTCGACGTTGGTGAGGCCTTGCAGGGGAGGGAAGCCATGGCCCAAGCGGCGGCATTGGCGGCCGCGCCTCTAAGGAACCCTCCTCGCTCCTGGCTGCCTTCCCTCCTCTTCGCCCGAAATCCCCACCCTCTCTCCTTCTTCTCCTCCTACCCCGCCTCCCGCGCCCCCCGCGGCCTGAGGCCCCTTAGCCCTGCGGTGCCCGAAGACGATGATACCGACTCCGACGGTCCCCGGCCGTCAAGAAGAGCCGGAACGAGCTCAAGAGGGAGGCCCGCCGAGCCGTCCAGTGGGGGATGGAGCTCGCCACCTTCACCCCTCCTCAGATCAAACGCGTCCTTAGGTATGCATCTTCTTTGGACTTCTTGGTTTCTCGAATGCTATCACTGGTGAGAGTATTGTTGACTGATTGTTTTATACTGTTGCTCTTCTTGGGATTGCAGGGTTGCTTCCCTGGATCGCGAGGTGTTCGACGCTCTCATGCTAGTAAAGGTGCTGCTTTTTTTCGTTGTTTTCCTTTTATTTCTCTTTTTTACATTTTCTTTGTTGCTGGACTGATGAGAATTTTGTGTTTTTCGCTTCTTAGAGATTGGGCCCGGACGTCCGAGAAGGGAAAAGGAGGCAGTTTAACTATATTGGTATGTTCAATTTCCTTGGATCTCCTTGTTTTTGGTGAAAGACATTTGACTGTTCCGCTGTTTCTGAAGTGATTACTCTTTCATTATTGCCAAATTGATAATATAGGAGCCATTGGTATTCTTGTGAGCAATAATTTACCTGGAAATTTATCTTCTGACCTACATCAGCCGAAATGTTGATGCTTGAGACTGATTTTGGAGTGCCTTGATAAAGGATGGTCTTTCAAAGGAGTTGATTAGGATGTACCTTGAATCCTTCCAAGTAAATTGTGTTCCAACTAATGATACTCAACCATGTTGATACATGAAGAGAACATATCTTTGCTGCCATATATGAGTGTTAACATTTCCTTCATGCGAAAGCTTTTGCATTTCCAAACCCCAATTCCCCCTAAATAACTCTATGCATACAAGTTAAACAATGATCCTCACCTTGATCTAAAATAACCAAGGCTGCCTGCTGCCAAAATTCTTCCTCTCAAAATATGTCCCATCTGCGTTCTAGGGGTATTTCATTTTGCTTCCATGGAAGTCTGTTGAGAATTCCATTCCTTAGTAAACTAGTGTTTTCCCAACTTTGGCAAGTATTTTTTTTTCATGAGAAGAAAAAACTACGGTCCTTTTTTTTCCAAATAAAGGTTAACCTTCCACACAAGAGTCTGGTTATTTTCAAAGTTATCCAAGTGGAGATCATGGCTCCTCAGGAACCTATGGCCTCTTTTCCTCTTGGAACCCATGTTATTTCCAGTTCTTCCTTGATTGGTTTCCTAAAGAAAACCACTGACTTAGTCACTTGACACAACCCATGATAGCCTCCCTCATTCTCTTTAGGAATTATGGCTAACTTTGATATATTAATTTGATCAAAGTTTTCCCCCTAATATTTGTGTCATTTGAAGTCTTAGCTGCTTTGCTTCTCTTATCTTTCTCCTTGGAGCAATCTTGGTGTGCTTCTTAGCAATGGAAGTTGCTAAGTGGGGACCATATCAAGATGACGAATTCTAAAACCCCATGCCCAAAGATGGATGTGAATAGATGCATAGTAAGAAAGGAGAGTCTACTTACCATGATGAATATGCTTAGGGATTTTGCCATCAGTTCTCATAAATTCAGCCGTACATTGTCAACTAATTTGATGAACTAGGCTTCCCTGAACTGGCATGTATCGTACCAAAAACCAGTATCAGACTTATCACCAATTTGGTTAAGGATAA
Organism: Calamus simplicifolius; assembly: GCA_900491605.1. Lineage (NCBI taxonomy): Eukaryota > Viridiplantae > Streptophyta > Magnoliopsida > Arecales > Arecaceae > Calamus > Calamus simplicifolius. The sequence goes on along the minus strand of UESW01004561.1, from coordinate 533,888 downwards.
GAGGATAGTGGATCGTGATTTTGATGCACTTTTGCAAGTAACAGAAAATAAATCATTGGTTTAATGTTCCAAAAATTGCCTGTTAGAGCGTATATTAATTCCATTTAGCCTACCAAAGAGAGGTTTTCGAGAAAGCAAATCCAAATTAATTTTATTTATTCAATATTTATCCAATCTACAAGCTTTCTCAGTACAAGACCACTTTCACATGAGATATATTAATAAATTTCCAGCTAACAGTATGGAAGTTATCCTCTAGAGAAATTCTTGGTACAGGCAGCAGTCAGATAAACTTGGAAGAGTGAGCTTATAGATTTGAGCAATCTATATCTCCCAGCAAAAGAGAGTACTTTAAATTTCCATGAACCCGATAACCTTTTACTGTGTCTGAGAGCGCCATCCAAATAGAATAACTTAGCTTCTGCATAAAGGGGAGGTTCAATGCTTGAAGGAAATCAACCTTTAGTATACTGCAAATACCCAATTTATTGGAGCAACTTGGCTGAAATATGTCTTACTTTCCTCTTTACTCAATAAAGAGAGTATTAAAGAAAAATAATGCAGTGGCAAGATCTTCTAAATTAGTATGATAGGAGATGTCACCATTGCAGAAAATTACCAAATTATACACAAAAATAAGGTGAGGTACAGGGATATTATTGTCAATCTTGCAAGCTCAATCTGGCTTTTGAAAAGGGCAAGATCAAGAAGATACGAAAGATATTCTGTGGCAGTCATGAAAACAGGAGATGAGAGGATCATCTTGCCTTGCACCAAGCTTTAATAAAACCAGGAAGGGAGCCTTTAACAGGAAGAGGGAGGAACATCTACACACTCCTGAATTCAAATTATCCAAATCTCATTGAATCCCAAATTTTCAAGATCCTGAAGGAGGCATTTCCTATTTATGCTGTAAAATGCCTTCCAAAAATCAACTTTAATTCAATTTTTTTGGCCCCATTGTTTTTTGGAAAACCATCAGTCATCTCTTGGGAGGAGGATATACCAAAGCATGCCAATTTAAAAATTTTAGATTTTGCATTATCACTTGACGCTTGTCTGCAAGTCTATGCAAGAACTTTAGTGATAAACTTATAGAAACTCCTGTAGCAAGAAATATGTATTAAATCTGCAAGAGAACATGTGATCGTCTGAACGAAGGTAACAGAATTAAGAATAACCTTATTGAACAATAGCATTCAGATATCATATTTAATCAAATGGTAGTGAAACATTGAGGAAACAATCACGCTACTATAAAATTATGTTCTCTCTTTCTTCTGAACGAAATTATTGGTGAAACAATCAGGCCCTGGTGATCAATAAGGGCTGGATCTCATAACAACATGCTCTAGTTCATGGAAAGGTACAGATCAAGTCATCTATCTTGTCATTAGGAGCTTGTAAAGACAAAACCTTGAGATGAACAATCAGCAACTTTTGGTCTGAAGAGGCTACTATAGGCTTGCATTGTCTTTTATTTAACATTGATATCCTTGGATCTAGTTCCAGTGGGCCCTGGTGATCAATCAGGGCTGGATCTCATAACAACATGCTCTAGTTCATGGAAAGGTACAGATCAAGTCATCTATCTTGTCATTAGGAGCTTGTAAAGACAAAACCTTGAGATGAACAGTCAGCATCTTTTGGTCTGAAGAGGCTAACTATAGGCTTGCATTGTCTTTTATTTAACATTGATATCCTCAGATCTAGTTCCAGTGGCAAGTAAAACTTCAGATTTGTTATCAGAGGATGTTCTCGACTGAATAGTTTTATAAAAAAGTTGAATTTCTGTCACCCAAAATGAGCCATTGGATTTCATGCTTCTGCCATAAGTCACGCCACCATATCAAGAATTGACTGTTTATTTGAATTTCTTTTCTTGTATTTAGTTCTTGGTGTTTTTAAGTCCAATCTTTCAGGTCCTGTCAGCAGTTTCTTTTCTTTGTTCTTGCTTGTGTAGATCATTTACTGGTTTGTCTAATTCAAAGACCATACATATGTGCATGTCTGTGTCTGTACACAGGTTTTCTTTTCTTTTTTTTTTTCTATTTTCTAAATTACTTGGTTTTGATGGTTTTTTAACAATTTATGTTAGGAGACTATTGCGAAAAGCACAACCTGATTTGATGGATGCTCTAATTCAGGCTTCTAAAGATGGCGACAACAGTAGGTTGCTTGCTTTAACTGGTCAGAAAACATGGTCTAGTGAAGATGATGAAGAGGAAGAAGAAACCACATTTAAGGAGGAGGTATACTGTACTACATGTGCTCTAACTCTGTAGATTTTACTGTCTTCAGTTGCATTGATATTTAAACATAATATTAATTCACATTCATCTCTATGCTGATATCACACTCATTATGGGAATTTCTTCTAGGAGAGTGAGAAGAACCATATAGAAGTAGCAGTTAGATGGTTTGATGGCCTTGTTTACAAAGATTCATCTATTACAAATGAAGTGTACTCAGTTCAAAATGTTGAATTTGATCGCCAGGTATTTTTTTTTTCAAATTTTGTCTTGGAAAGATATAAGTTAAGCATGACAGTAAAATCTAATATGGCATCGTGAAGTTTTCTATGATGATCAGTGCCTCAAAGAAAAACAACACTAGAATGTTACTTGAACCAGAAATGCATATTTCTTATTGTTTCTTGCATTTTTGATATGCATACTTGTTTATATGTCTTTAAGTTGACTTCACTTGAATGTAAATCCAGGTTTTTGATGTGGCCTATTTTTGTAAGATTCAGATGCATATTCATCATTTCATGTGAAATCACTTGTTTTTGTGCCCAAATGTGTATTGTATACTTTGTTGTTTCTTGTTTGTAATGGATAAAAAATTTCACTTTTTAAAATATCAGCTAACATCTCATTAAAATCTAAGAGCTTACAATTGACTGTTGTTTATTCCCATCAAATATTTGCACTAGATTACTCAAGCTTTCTTGCATCTATAAGCACAGTGGTCATAATAATTTATGCATTAGGAGAAAAATCAGACTAGTTGAGTAAAGGTTATGTGCATTGATAGTGAAGTTTGAATGACCTTTGATGCACAATTTTAGCCTCATCGCATGCTTTTGATTATAGTGGCAATATTTTTCAAGGCAGCTCTTTGTTGTTGGAGACAAAACTTGGATTCACGAATGATTTTCCTATTAGGCATGATGATTTATTTATTTTCCTATGGGCTTGACTATTATCCAGCAACCCATCAGGCTATAACTTCAAATTTTTACTCAATGTTGGAGGCATCCCCAGCATCACCATGCCAAGAGAAAGAAGGGAAGGTGGTCCAACGACTGAATAGCTGAAAGGCAAAGTCAGCTGTGCTCATGATTTTAAATTTATCCTCCCTTAATGAAGTACGCGCAGAGAGAGAGAGAGAGAGAGAGAGAGAGAGAGAGAGATGCTTGTGCGTGTGCACACTTGAACACAGAGATTGGATGGATCTTTGTCCTAAAACTTGCTATTTTTTGACATTTTAATTTGAGATTGTGCATAAAAAATTTCTCACTGTGACAGAACATCTAAATCATGATAAAAATATCAGGTGGGAAGAAATAATTGAAACCTGAAGTTAAGAAGTATAAGGGGGAAAAAATAGAGATCACCTCAAAAGTTGATTGGGACAGATACTAATCAGTAGAATTTCTCCATGACAATACCCTAACCTTAATTAACATGCTTAATTCCATCTACATCGATTCAACTTTGTGGATCAAAGTTTGTCCATCAAAGTGTAGGTTATTTTATGTTCGGCTTGATATCTAACATCAGTTCTCTCTTTGTTGCTGTATGGCTACTGACTGGTAATTTTAGCCAGAGGTGGGCCTGCTGTGATAATTAGAAGGCCCATTGGTGGGGAGGACTTACTATGCTGGTCATGTAGTTTAGGATTATTCTCTCTGGAAACCACTTCATCCTCCAAGGTTTGATTAACTTGGAGAATGCCTGCACGAAAGAGTTGTGGTTAGGAAGCTCACATTTAGGATGAGTTGCTTTATTGGCTGCATAATTGGGATTGTATAACTAAAAGGAAACCGTATATTGAAAATCTAATTCAATGTTCTACAGTATCATTATTCAAACTCCATACCTGTGCTATTTATGAATGAGCTTGCCACCATTTTTTTTCCCCAAAAACATTAAACAGAACAGCTAAAATGGCTGTAATTAACTAGCAGTACATGGAATCCATTGCGATAATAAATGAGTCATGCGATGTTTATAGAAAATATTCACGTCTTCCTACAACCTCTTTCTAGTTTTATGGATACCTTGTTACTAATGATCTTTGTTACATGGACACTCACATCCAGATCCTAGTATCTATGTTCGATACATACTGAAGTTGGACAGGCATTAAACACTCAATAAATTTTCTGGTTGCAGTTTTTAGATATTAGTAGAGAGTTCCACTGTTCCAAAAAGGAGTTCAATCTACTATAATAAAGTCCAAAGTGAGGTTTATTCTTTTAAGTTGTTTGACAGTAATTATCACAGTAACTTTGCAAATATTATTTTCTATAATCCTTTAAACTCAACTCAACTCAACTCATCTAAGCCTTTTGCCAACTACTATTTTCTATAATCCTTTAACTCTACTCCGCTCAACTCAACTCATCTAAGCCTTTTCCCAACTACATGGGCTCTTTCTTTAATCCCTTAGCTAGTTGAAAATTTTGAATGATTATATTGGGAGACCTTTCCTCAATATGTATATGCGTGTGGATAAGACATTAGCTATGTGGATTGAAAGGTCAAAATCAGCAAAATGTATGGCAGACATCGTCGCTATCTAGTACAAAAGCAATATAAAAGCTCTTTTAGTGCCTGCCAAATGTGATTGGTTCGCTACTTTATTCTTCAATCATGCCTGGTTCAAGCACTTGCTTTGGAATTGTAAATTATTATCTTTTATTGTGGTTCACCTGACCATTGGTCTTTGCTGTCATTCCATCGTTCTGCTGAGCCACAAGAATATCATTTGTTTGGACATTATGGCTTAGAAATGAACCCCTCGATGAGTTAATCTTCATGCTCTTGATAAAAGATCTTGGGAAATTGTGTGCTAGTTGGCAGCATCGACTCCAGTGGTACTAAGTCTGAGTTTCATCATGGTAATACCAATCAGATTATCTGTAAAAGCCTCACAGTTAATATGATTGTATCTGATCAACATAAATGAAGCTCAACAAATTTGAATAATGGATCCTGAATGTATGGATTGCCAAAATTCCATCATTCCTGCTGTAGTTAATGCCTCTATGAATTAAGGAAATTTGTGCTCCTTTATCCTCTACATCAATCAAGAAGAAGATGAAGTGATGACAGTTATAAACAATGGACAATATGGTTTGATGTAAATCATATTATATTAACATGGATCACGTCACAAACGTATAAGACATATATGTTTGTGTTCACTGTGATGGTGGGAAAACCACATTTCATAATATGAGAAGATACAGGCAAACACCTTGGACAAGATAAGCAACTTGTTTCATTTAAGTTGAATTATGTGTCAACAATTTATTGAGTAGGACTAGTAATTGCTGAGTAATGTGGAACTTCAGTAAAGTTCCAAATCTGTATTCAGGATCAATGTTTGAAATTTCAGTCGAGACCTAATCAAAATCTCTCCTTATTTGTTTGTTTTCAGCTTGAACTGACTGAAAGTAGCCAAAACCCTTTCTTTCATTTGATATTCCAAACCCTTATCGCTTGTTTTTATGCTCCGTCCACAATTTTGGGGCCTAGTTTTGTCTTGGGCTCCTAGAAAATCCATGATGCCTTGAAATCCTTGAAATTTTATTTATTAGGCCCAATTCAATTGCTGATGTTATTTATTTTGACTTCTCATTTACTGGTTATGTGAGGATTTAATGAACACTTTACTCTGGATTGCAGAAATCACAATTTTTGCTGCTCTTTTTTACATTTTCTGTCTTAAGTCTACTGGATATGCTATTGCATTTTTTTCAATTAGTCAACTTTTTTACAAATGAGCGCACTTGTTATACAGAATACTGAAAAATTAATTTGTGTGTCAAACAAAGTACACCCAACTGCAAACTAACTAAAATAATATTAGAGTGAAGCAGCATATCCTGCAGATTTAAATTAAGATGTAAATCCACAGTCAATTGATGATTTCAACAGAACTGATTCACTTGTCAAGGCCTTTAGGCCCCTTGACAGGCCAGGCTACTGTGGAGGTCCCTACTGTGGTACCTTAATGACAGGATATATTGCATAGGCCATATGCTACTGTGACCTCGACGTTGAAAACAAAATGAAGGTGGCTAAGGTCCTTTCACATTCACAAATTAATCTTGAGAAGCATTGTACATGATGGCTATCTTGTTACACATATACCGAAGGAGGAATGCAGAACATCATGCCCCTACAAGAATGTGTGGGTAGGCAAACTTTTCGTGCTTATTTGATGCAAGGTAGACCACTCAAACTGCTTTCAAGGACTTCTAATCAATAAAAGATGCTTGTTTGTGACCATTAAGTGCATAATAGAGAAGGTAACATGCTGAGGATGAGAAAGTCTTTATGAATAAGCACTTCATGAGTTAATAAAGTTTACTTTCATGAATTGCAGCCATAAGAATTTGAAATTTGAATAGTGGTCATTGTAGAGGCACGAATAGAGGACTTCTGCATTTGGTCAACATTACAAATAAAACATTCATATTTTGTGATATATACAGTTATGTAAACTGCCTTATGAAGATCTATACGGAGGAACACTTCTTATTTTCATGAATTGCAGCCATAAGAAGTTGAAATTTGGATTGTGGTCATTCTAAAGGGAGCAAGGATGACCGAACTGTATTGAACAGCCTCAAAACTAGTATGATTTGGTATAGGAGCCGGACCATCCTGTACCACCTCGAACCGTCTCATACTGATCCCTGAACCATTCCATACCGTGCTGAACTATTTAAGGGATGGTTCATGGGTTGAGGCCTTCGAGTTTTTACTTAACCGATACGCCGTTAAGTCGGTACGGTATGCCTTGGTACCCCATACCGAACCATGCTAATCTAGTGCCAAAATGATATTGGTTCTTGATACAATGAACCTTAAGAATTATGAATAGAAAAGTATAAATGGACTTCTGCATTTGATCAACATTACAAATAAAAGCTTCATATTATGCAAAATAATATCCATATCAATAATAAATCCCACTCCTAGTAGAAAACCTACAGTCACTCAAAACTTTTAATTGACCATCTGCCATTAGTTATGATAGTTTGATGCAAGTATGTTCTCTTCTTTTATAGTTTAATGAATATTTGGTAGCTCAGGTCAGTTATATAAAACCAGTGCCCTTTCTTTGAGCATCCATGATTTTTTGAGTATAATGCTAATAGACATGCCTGCTGATTCATTCTAGTAATATTCTTCTTGGCGCCTGTGCTTTTCTTAGTAATACTATCTAGGCCTCATCGAGGTTTTAAGTGTTGGCTTGACTGATTCGTTTCGGTTGAAACCAATTGGCTTTGGTGAAATGAATTGGTTTCACTCTAGTTTTGGTTAGTTTCAGCTGAAACTGAATGAAACTAGCCAAAAATTCCTTTCTATAGATTTGTTTTGTACTATCATATTTTGTCATTTCTTTACTTATTTAAGTCTATAGTTTATATCATACTTTCAGTAGATTCTCTCTTTTTTTTCTTGATTTAAAGTAGTGATACACAATAAATTATAAATATAATGCCTGACTGGCAAAATAGTCCTTGTTATAGCACTTCACAAAGACTGTTGTAATAATGAATTGAATATATATTTCAAATATATTTATATAAATAAATGTAAAATTCCGTAATTACATGGATTGGTGGTGAGCTATCTCATTATTATCCTCATTCCCATCAATATTCTCACCCACATGATGATGATGATGATGGCCACTATCAATTGTGTGACTCACCTTGCAATTGTATGAGGTGTTCAGTGGGTAAATCTAATCTATTTTATACTCTTATGTACTTATTTGGCTAGTTTTTACTTGATAGAGTGATACTAGTAGTGTTATTTTACTCAAGATTCAGTATAGTTTAATCTCAGTTTGAAACTATTTGAACTATATAAATTCACGATTTCAGATAGCCAAGAATATAATCAAAGGATTTGAAATAACTTGTCTTGACTTTTTATTTTTTCTTATTTTTTTATTTTTGAATTTTTTCTGACATTTTTGGATTGAAACTCCAAAACTCAGAAGAAACTACCAAAACTGCTGAAATGGCCGAAACCAAAATTCTACCCAAGGGATCCAAACCAAAATGAAAACTGAGTTTTAAAATACTGGACCTCATACATACCTTGATATGCTCCAGATATGACCATGTTATTATTCAGAGTTTCCATGACTGTTTTATAAGGGGGCTTCTGAGTGAAGCATCAACGACATCATTAGGACTCAAACAATGAAAGCTGTGTGAATGTGCTAGTTTTGAGGGAGAGGTCACTGCCTTTCCCTAATGTAAGTGTGCTGCAATTCTCTGGCTGAAGTTCCTTTTGTCATTGCTGCTTCATGAAATATATTTATAGCTGGTCTGTTTATCCATGAAGTATGTCTAAAATTTCTTGAGACTTGCTTATGGACCTGAAATGTGATGTTGGGCAAGGACTTTTGACTCAACAATGCTATTGCCAGGAACTGCGGAAGCTTGTTCGTAGAGTACAATCAACCCAAGGCCTGCGGTTGGACAAAAATGGGGCAGAATATGATGCTATGTTGACTAAAGCAAGGAAGCCTCTCATTCGCTTCTTACACTTTCTAGCAAAGAAATCATTGGCTGAATAAAGTAAGTAGTTTTAACCTTAATTTCTAGTATTACATGTCATATTCAAAAAGTTTATCAAATCAAACAAGTAAAGCATCTTAGAACACATCACAATATGACACGCTGTGCTTGTGTTCAAAGTTCGAACTACATTAGCTTTTGGGTTTTGCCAAGAAACTAAATTGTTTGCTACTGGTGGTGAGTCACCTAGAAGACATGTTTAGCTTGAAGACAGACTTACTGTGAATTATATAGAGGAGAAACAGTAAAAATTGCCCTGAAGCAGTGGAGAACTGCTTCAGATCTGTTATGAACATTATTGATCGATGACACGTCAAAACATGACTTGGAAAAATTCTGCTAGTAGTCTTCGTTCCTTCTTTTTTTTTTTGTGGAAAAAAAATGCCTGGGTCTTGCTACATATCCTTCTAGCCATTACTTATGCGGACAACTTGGGTGCTGACGTAGTTTGGTGATTGGAATTTTCCGAGCCTGGATAGCCATATCATTGTCCTGTATTTTTTTTTTGTTGACATGAATAATTGAAGTACGTTTGAGAACTCTATTGGGGTTGCTACAGTGTATTCAGATTCTATATCTCGCTATGATATCCCTGTTCAGATGAACCTCTGTTAGAAAATTTTCAAAAGTGGGTTCCGACGAGGACAAGACAGCCGTGGCTCCTTTCATCTGCTACCTGTCATTGGCATTATAGATACAGACTTTCACCAACCACTCTGAGCCTGTGGTGGGTGGAGGGTCACCCACTAAATAACGTAGCAGGTGTCATTCAGACCGGGCATTAACTATTTTCCATTCTGATAAATGTCAAGTTCTGAAGCTGTTGCTGATTATGACTTCTTGAGGCGTTCCTGTGTTTCGCTTGGAATCAGTTCCCAAATTAAGGGTGCTGGCTATAAAATTACAACTGGTCAAAAGTATACGATTCCTGATAAGTATGCAATAGGAGAAACTCGTGTGTTATTTTGACTTATGCTTGGATGTCTTTTTTTGATGATGGATCATCAATTCTACTGATTTCCGTATGAAACAATCATGGGTTGTGCGTGGAGCTTCAAAACTCTTGCTTTGGGCCCAACCATATTCGTCGCATGGTGCATTGCCGTCTAAATCTAGCCGATGGCTTTGCGACCCTGTCAGTTCCGAATAATCCTTTTCTTTCGTTTGGTACAAAGCTTGTATGCCTTCTTTCTGGTTCCAAATGTACACAAAGATTCCAAAGGTGAGAAATTTTCAAGGTGATCGAGAACAACGGGAGAAATTTTCAAGGTGATCGAGAACAACGGGACTGGAGCGTCAATTGTTCAAAAAGAAGTATAAACATGCCGCTCCCTTCTCAGAACAAAACAGCGCGCAAAGCTTAAAACTCTAGTTTGCATGACGTCTAACTATGAAGGGAATCCAAGGTGCAAGATGGATCAGCCTCAATTGTAAGCTCTATTTGGAACTTTCGTTTTCAGTAGTCCTTTACGTGAAGCCTCATCTTCCCTTTATAAAACGAACTATAAAATAAGAAGGAATCGCAATTGGGTTAATGTCCTGTACGAGAAAAACTTTAGCTTGAGATTTGGACTTGGAAGGTTGGAATTTGGTCATCCAAATGGCTATGGTGAATTGAATGCCTCCTTTTTGGTGGGAGACACCATTTATCCGGAAGATGGAAATGTTTTTGAGAATGAAAAAGTCTTGGTATACCTATGGGATATCCTGTTAATTTTTAACTCCTTGTAAAAGTAGAAAGCACGGTTGGGCACATTTTAGGTAATAAGTCGCGTTAAGCAACTTCACCATGTTGGATTCACTTAATTCATTATCAGAAATTTTGTAATATTACTGTCCAATTCACTGATCTCCTAAGCAATTCATCTGATTTGCCTATTGGTATCGGAAGCTTAATGAAACTATATCATAACAGCAACGAGTGGGATCAGGGAAGGCAAATCGTATGCTTTTGACGCAAGATGGCCAGCGCTGGAGTGGACTTTTTGCCAAAGCGTTTCTGGCGTCGGAAAACCCAAGTTGCATTAGATCGCAGACCCGCCAGAGCGAGAGTCAAACCCACGGCAATCTTTTTCTGAGAAAAAGGTCGACGTCCAGCTGGGATGGGAGGATTTAATGCCATTGCCTCGCCTTCCAAGTCAAATCTTGAATTAGTTTAAGAGGAAAACGGCAGCACGGCTCAACTAAAATCAGGCATTAATGGCGTCACCAACGCACGTCCAGGTCGTGCCATTGGCTCGGTGTTGTGTGTCACGCTCGATCTCGCTTTTAATGCGGAGGGCCAGGGGTTAGGTTCTGTATGAATGCGTCGTGCCGACTTGAGGGCTGACGGCGATTGCGGCACTTGGATTCGTCCACCGCCTGCCGTGTCTACCGGTGAGGTTACGGTTTACGCCCACCGCGCGTGTCAAACCAAAGCGTTGTGGTGGTCGATCATTCTGACATCTGGCGCTGATTATCAGATGACAACTGGCTTATTATTCTTACTTAATTTTATATTTGATAGTTTAAATTTATGTCATTCTAGATTGATGTGATCATCCGACTTACTCAAAAAAAAAAGCACGTAATTGTAAACAGGACAACTTAAGTGCGGTTCCACCATCTGATTTACCACTTAATGACAAACATGCACCACTTTTTAGTAAGATTATTGTACATTATTATTTGTTAAGTAAGAAAACGGTGGCAAAGACCTAAGAAACATCTCTCACTAAGCCGTTTGATATAAGATGTTCTACATAGGATCATTGATGATTTGAATTGAGATGATCTAATGTTATAGCGATTTCCAATGATTCTTATTTTTATAATCATCATCCACTCTAATGCTTCTATGTCCATTCTTGAAATCAGGCATTCAAGTTACCTCCAAGGCAATAATCTCGATTAAAGATTTAAGAACTAAAATGACTCTTATCTAAATTAAAATTCTTAGATAATATTATTATATTATACTATCATAATAACCATTATAAATATAATTTTATATAATGTCATGACATAATATTATAATATATCGTAATTATAATTAAAATATTATGATGCAATATGATAATACAATATAATATAAAATATTATAATATTTATATAATCTTATAATATTATATGGTAATATAATATTGTAAAAAAATATTATGATTAATATAAATATTATAATAAAAATGAAATAATGATAAATTATTATGGTAGTATCAAAAGATTTAGAGTTAGATTTTATAATACATGTTCAATATATAATTTTGGATTCTCATGGCATATCAAATAGCTTGATCTTGGATATTTAGACAAGATAATGTCGTTGTGGTTTTATTTCATTAGAAATAAGTTCATTTCAGGATAAAGACCATCAATGATCTAAAATTAATATGATGATTTCATTTTTATTATTAAATTTTATAAGATTTGTAGAACTATGCATTTTCAATATAAATCAAATGCATTTGCACAAGATCCAAATAGTACCAATATAAAATAAGTAATAATAATAGACGAATGAAATAAATAAAAATATTGAAGAAAAAAAATATATTAAAAGTTATAATAGGTCAAGAGCCTATCTTTAACTCATTCTTCTTTTCACTCAACTTTGACTTTCAGACATATATCAAGCTCACATACACTCAATAGAAATACAACACTCTCGTTCTTAACCTCTTCATTTCTCTTTATCTAGCTCTTCCTTCAAGAAAAGTATATATATATATATATATATATATATATATATATATATATATATATATATATATATATATATATATATATATATATAGAAAAAAAATTAGTCATCCCCTACAAGGATCAGACTTCATATCTCACAAGAATTATAAGTTGGATTCTATGCATATAGGAATCATATCCTTATTACATATGGGAGTAATGTCTTTATGGAACCTATAAAATTTCAGACAAACTTCAACTTTTGAAAAATTTTATTGTGCCTCCTGATTAAAAAACTACAATAAATTGCCAACCATTGGATTGTAGATAGGTGGTTGGATCTTTATCATTGGTAATCGATTAACATCGGCTACGTCCATGGGTGGTGCGGTGCTTTTAGTGGCTGCTGCATATATATAACCAACTTCAAAGAATGATTGAAGTTCGTTTTAAGATTTGTAAGGTCCATATCATTTCTATTTCCTCCTCCCTTTCCTCATGCCTGCTTCATTCTCTGGGACCTCCCTCACATCATTTTCGCTGCTTCACCATCTCCCTTCCAGTTATCATCTCCTTCAATTCTGTGCTGCCTTCCTTGGCCAATAGTGCCTTTCATTTACAATCTCGCTCCCGTCCACAACCCTCCCAACCTCCTCATATTTGGGACTCCTCTTAAGTCTATGCTCCCTTCTCCCTTTGAACCAACCCCCTCTATATGGGCGCCCTTCACCATCTCCCTCTCATTTATCATTGTCCTTTTTGTTATCTTCGGTCTCAGTGGTGCAGCTCCCTTTGGAAGTGATACAGATAGACTTAATTTTGATACCAAATCTAATATAGCAAATTGCTTTAGCATCTAATCTAAAGTAAGTAGGCTAGCAGGAAATAACTGCTGATCTTTTATTAGCTCCTTAAAGATCTTTGATTTAGCATTTTTAAGAATCTTGAGAAAATTTATGGTTACAGACCACTCAAACAAGAAATAACTACAGTTAGAAAAGAAAAAAACTCTTATAATTTCATTACTTAATTTATTATTAATTTATTGATTCAATGAAATATGCTAGAGGCCTATTAATAAAGCAAAACTAGTTTAAAATAAATTTGACTATAATCAAAAATAAAAGATTAGAATTATAAACTTATTTAACATTAACAAAGTAAGACTCCTAAAAAAAAAAAAAAGAACTTTAGAAAAGGCATTTAATGAAATTTTTTTAGTTAAAATTTTTTCTTATTCTTGCTCTTCTAAACTGCATGCATCATAAAGAAGAAGAGTGAAGGGCAATCGATTGAGTTAGTTTAAAGGCTTTTAACAATGGCTCTAATTTAAAATCGCCTTCCTAAAATCCTAACAAAAAAAGCATACACTAACTTTTAGGAAGCCGATGATGACTTTCAACAAATTTATTCTTATAAACTTCATATAATTATATGCAATTTCTGATATATAATAAAAAATCCAAAAGATTATATCCTTTATAATTCTTAGTTGAACTTGAAAAAAATCAAATCTTTCTAACATACCCATTACCATGTATTACATGATGGTTAGGTAGCAAATAATACATGTGATGGTAAGAGGTTCAATCAATCATAAACCTTATATGAAAGAGTGCATCGATCTATATAGTCCAGCTTCAAATTACGAAGGATCTTGATAGAATAAAAGAAACAGCAGCAATTCAGGTGGCTCGTTTGTATTATTAGTGACGCAGTGCGAAAGCGTTAGAATAAACAAGAATTCAATAACAACAACTGAACTCAAGATAAACAATCACTCGCAAGCAATTCAGAGAAAACCTCTCTCAAGATGAATTTTTCAACTTTTTAATCAAATTGATCCCCGTCTCAAAAACCCTAAAATAACTATTTATAGTCTATAGAAAATAAAATAATTTAGGAAACTAAAAGCTATAGGAAATAAAATAATTTAAGAAACTAAAAAGCTATAGGAAATAAAATAATTTAGAAAACTAACTAGCCTTGCTCTCAAACAACTTCTCTTCGTCCTTGCTTCGATTTGGCTGCTTTTCGTACGTCCAACTTGTCCATATATCTCATTGCAACCCTGTTTGCATCATTCTCTCCCTCCTGCGAAGAACTCGACCCCGAGTTCTCATCTGGATATAGAGGTGTATTGTCCGGAAAGAATGGATGTAAATCTGCTACATTGAAAGTCCTTGAAATCGCTATAGTCGCAGGAAGATCAACAACATAAGCATTATCGTTGATCTTTTGGACAATCTTGTAAGGTCCATACTTTCGTGGTCGTAACTTGTTATAAGTACCAATGGGAATCCGCTCTTTCCTGAGAAAGACCATCACTTGATCCCCTACCTCAAAGAGTTGTTCCTTCCGTCTTTTGTTAGCCACTCCTTGTACTTGGCGTTGGCTTTCTCAATCTTTGCTTTGACCTCTTCTGAAGTGCTTTGCCAATGCTCTGCCATGTGTTTAGCTGGTATGCACTCAGCCAGCTTTGGAAGCTTCACCAAATCTAGTGCATGTTGTGGTACTTTGGTATAGACATGGAGAATGGAGATCTTCCTGTGGTTCGATGGATGGAATTGTTGTAAGCGAACTCCGCCTGGGGCAAACACAAATCCCATTGTCGTGGTTTTTCTCCACAAATACTTTTGATGAGATCCCTAAAGTCCTGTTGGTAGCTTCTGTTTGTTCGTCTGTGGGTGCGCCGTACTGCTATAATTCAAGGTAAAATCAAACATGTACCACAATGTCTTCCAAAAGTAGCCGAGGAATTTGGTGTCTCTGTCGGATGTGATGGATCTGGGTACTCCATGCAATCTCACGACCTCCCGAAAAAATAGTTTGGCAATGGCATGGGCATCTGAAGTCTTCCTACAAGGAATGAAGTGAGCCATCTTGGAGAACCTGTCAACCACTACAAAAACAGAGTCAGCACCTCGTTGGGTATGAGGCAAACCCAGGACAAAGTCCATAGAAAGGTCCTCCCAAATATTCTCAAGTACTGGCAAGGGTGTATATAACCCAGTACTTTGAGAATGTCCCTTGGATGTTTGGCAAGTATAGCACCTCTGAACAATCTTGTACACCTCCTTCCTCAACTGAGGCCAAAAATATCGTTCAGCTACAGCTGCAAGGGTTTATCCCTTCCCAGGTAGCCTGCCAATCCTTCTTCATGCAAGTCCCTGATTAACTTCTCCCTTAAAGAGGTTTGAGGAATACATAGTTGATTGCCCTTCATCAAATAACCCTCATGTACATGGTAATCCCCACAGGGTTCCCTACTACCACACTTGCCCTAGATCTCACCAAAATCACTGTCTCCAGCATACAATTCCTTCATCTGTTCAAACCCGATAACCTCAGCACTAATCATAGTTAACACATCTGTCCTCCTGCTCAGAGCATCCGCAACTCTATTTTGGGTTCCAGACTTATGCATTAGTTTGAAAGGAAACCTTTGCAAAAACTGGATCCATCTAGCATGCATATCCTTGCTAATCCTATTTTGATTACTCAAGTACTTTAAAGCCCCACAATCCGAATATAAAACAAATTCCTTACCCACTAAATAATGTTCCCACACTCTTAATGCTCTTACCACCGAATAGAACTCCTTGTCATAGGTGGACCAGTTTCTTCTAGCATCACATAGCTTTTCGCTATAGAAAGCGATTGGTCTCTTTTCCTGAGAGAGTACAACTACAATTCCTACTTGCTAGCATCACAATCAACTGTGAACAACTTATCAAAGTCGGGTAATGCCAACACATGGGCACTACACAACTTCTCTTTCAAAAGGGCAAACCGGGCTTCAGCTTCTTCACTCCAATTAGACTTCCCTTTCTTCAGACACTCTGTCAAAGGAGCAGCAATGGTGCTAAAATGCATGTAAAAACTGGCCAATCCCAAGAAGCTTCTCAACTCAGTCACAGTTTTGGGATTAGGCCACTCTCTAATGGCTTTCACTTTCCCTTATCTACAGTAATGCCATCACCACTTACCACAAACCCCAGAAACAATAGCCTTTTAAACATAAACATACACTTTTTCAAATTAGCATATAATTTATGCTCCTTCAATACAGCCAATACACTCCTTAAGTGGTCATGTGCTCGTTCTCAGACTTGCTATAAATCAATATATCATCAAAGTACACTACCACGAATTTGCAATAAAGGGTTTAAGTACTGATTCATAACACGCATGAAGGTGCTAGGTGCGTTGCTGAGACCGAACGGCATCACTAGCCATTCATATAATCCTTCCTTTGTCTTGAAGGCAGTCTTCCATTCATCGCCTGGCCTCACTCTAATCTGGTGATATCCGCTCCTCAAGTCTATCTTAGAAAAGATGACTGCCCCACTCAACCTGTCAATACGGGTATTGGAAACTTATACCCAATGGTGATCCTGTTGATAGCCCTACTATCAACACACATCCTCCAGCTCCCATCCTTCTTGGGAGTGAGCAGGGCTGGTACAGCACATGGACTCAGGCTGTCCCTGATGAAGCCTTTGTCTAGCAATTCTTGAACCTTCTCCTGGAGGATTTTTGTTTCCTTGGGGCTCATCCTGTAATGTGGTAAGTTAGGAAGGCTTGCCCCCGGCACCAAATCGATCTGGTGCTGTATGTCTCTCAAAGAAGGAAGCCCCTCAGGTAAGTCATCTGGAGTCACTTCTTTGAATTCTTCTAACACCCCTTCACTACCTCAGGAACTTCGTCAACAATCTCCTCCTCTACCTTCAGTACATTCTTCACCACCAAGGCATGCACCTCCTTGGCCTCCTTCATATCTTCCTCTACTTCCTTCTCTGAGCTCACAATGGATAGGAAAGACCATCTTTCAGGCTTAGAGCCTTTAGGACATAGCGCTACTTTAAGAGGTAATAGTGTGTATCTCTTACCATCCTTCGCTAACCTGTAGAGGTTCTCTTTGCCAGAATGTTTGGCATCCACATCAAACTGCCATGGGCGCCCGAATAGAAGATGACAAGCATCCATGTCTACTATGTCACAGTAGACTTCATCGCTATATTTCCCAATGGAAAAGGGCACCCTACACCTTTCCTGAACATCAATCTTCTCAGCGGCCTTAATCCATCCAATGGTATATGGATTAGGGTGCTTCTTTACTTGTAACTGCAATTTCTAACCACCTGCTGCTGATGTTTTCGCTGCTCCCACTATCCACGATTAGATCAAACATTCTTCCACCAATCGTGCATTTGGTACGAAACAACTGATGGCGTTGAGTGCTATCTTCCTGTTTTGGCGTTAACATGAGCCTCCTGATCACATATGAGGGCTCATGCTCTTCATAATCCTCCCCAAAGTACTCTTCATCCCCATTAGGATCATAACAAATATCCTCATCCTTTTCTCGCTCTAACACATTGACAGCTCTTCGACTTGGGCACTCATTAGATCTATGCCCCGGTTGATTGCGGTAACACTTTCCCAGGATGGGTTTTGCATATGGATTGGATTGCTTCTGGCCTTCCTTAGATTCCATCGGCCGCTTCTCCATAGCCCTTTCATTCTTCTTCTCACCACTACTATTCGGCTTCTCTGCAGCACTCTTCTCTTTATCATCAACCACCCTACTGGTTCCACTACGTTCAGCCCTATCAAAGCCATATCTACGCCCACCACCATCAAATTTGGTATTCTTATCGTTCAGCATGAGTTCAGCCCATAATGCCATATTTTTAACCTCACACATGCTCCTCAATACTGTGACCCCAATTTTATCTCTGATCTGCAATTTTAATCCATCAACATACCTAGCCACTTGTTGCCCCTCACTTTCCCTCAAATCATTGCGCTCAGCTAATCGCATAAATTCAGCAGTATATTCATGGACGGTTCGCAACCCTTGGCAACATCGTTGGTATTGTTGGAAAAGTATCTGTTCATAATCAGGGGGAAGAAACTCACCTTTCATTAGTTGCTTCATGTGGATCCATATTCGCACGGGTTGTCTTCCTTCTCTCAACCGCCTACTTTGCACTCTCTCCCACCAAGCGAAAGCACCATCCTTCAACCTACACGCCACCGTTTTCACCCTACGTTCTTCTGGCACATCCTTGTAATCAAAGAACCTCTCTAACCTCCGCCAGCCAATCAAGAAATTCTTCGATATTAAATGTACCATTAAAATAGGGAAGATCTACCCTTAGGTGGTAATCCCCTCATCGGCGTGATCATAATCATCATAATCGCGATACTCCCTTTGGTTTCTTCCTCACCATAGCCACCCCTCATAGGTGGTTGCCTCCTCTCAAACCCCAAAGTCTCTTCCTCTGAATCAACACCAGAGATCTGTACCCTCCGATTTGCACGGATGAGTTCATTGATTAGAATATCATAATCTTCTCGTGGCCTAGGTCGTCTTCCATCGTCAATCCTACCCCTATTATTAGCGACCTCCATAGCATCAAATCGCCCGATCAAAGACTTGACAAGCTGCTCTACCGTCTCAATCTTCGATCCATAACATTTATCTCCGTCCTTAGAACCAGTTGATCAGCCCCTTGGACTCCCGCATCATGAGCACCGTCATGAGTGCGACCGCCATCGACGTCATTGCTAGAAGACATCTTGCAAACTCACCTTGCTCTAATACCAATTTGACGCAGTGCGAAAGCGTTGGAATAAACAAGAATTCAATAACAACGACTAAACTCCAAGATAAACAATCACTCGCAAGCGATTCAGAGAAAACCTATCTCAGATGAATTTTTTAACTTTTTAATCAATTGGTCCCCCGTCTCAAAAAGCCTAAAACAACTATTTATAGTCTATAGAAATAAAATAATTGAGGAAACTAAAAAGCTATAGGAAATAAAATAATTTAGGAAACTAAAAGCTATAGGAAATAAAATATTTTAAGAAATAAAAAGCTATAGAAATAAAATAATTAGGAAACTTAGGAAACTAACTAGCCATCAATTAGCAAGAATATAACCTTTTCATCGACCTAGATGGTTAAGACTCCTCCAACAACATCTATTCTAAGGTCTATCCAAATGTTACAATTTTTATACAAATGGATAGATTTTTTTTTTTCAATTTTCTAGGTGGTACTTTCCTTTCAAACTTATGATGTGATTGATAAAATATTATTTATTTTCAAAAGGAATTAGTGTTTCATTCATTTTAATTTGTTGAATTTAAACGTCGTCTATTTCAACTTTTGGAGTAATACGGCGGTTATTTGTCAAAGAATCGGGTGCAAAATTTAATACAGGAGACAACCGGCTGTCCCATGGGACTATCTTAGCTTGTTCATGAGAAGAAAATTAAGTTGAATAACCTCGTTCAGGCGGGCAGACTCTTCTTCAGCTCATTAATGGACGTAGTCTTTGGGTTGGTTGGACAAACGTACCGTGCGGGTGGCGAATCTTATACCCTTGGGGAAGTTGAATTCGAAGTCAAACGACCGGCATCATCTAATCTAAGACAGCGATTCCATTGGGGAGTTCGTTGAAGCCTTCTGTACGTCAGATTTGTTTTCCATTCGAAGGCGGCATTCCTTTGTCGGTTAGTTTCAGATTCAAACCACATTAATTCATAGATACCATTTGTCCATGCTTTGTCTTCTTAGAACAATCAAAACCACAAATCCACAAAACAAGGACACCAGCGTGGTCAAGGAAACGTTTGAACCTTTCTCCGGTTCATACTCTCTATACGTTTTACACAACGTAGGAGCCTTGTCCGGTCATGATTAATGAAATACATGGATGGTTTTTTGATTTAAAATAGAGCTTTCGATTTTTTTTTTTTTTTGATAACCAAAGATCTTACCGTAAAGATTAATCAAAAAAATATTATTTAAAATTTTTATTCTGTATAAGTACTTAAAATTATTTTATTTATAATTGATGTGAAACTAAATAAGCTGGTAGACTTTTCTTATTAAAATCTTGACATTCTTGTTACCAAGTGTTCATATTCAAATTTATATTTAAATCTAATCAAGTTTAATTATTAGTACTGATCATCAAATGAAATATTTACATTTCTTACCTACAAATTTGCTAACTGCTCTATAATAATATAGTATAATTATCGAGCTATTACTATACAACTGCTGAAGACTGGTTACTTGTTATTTAAGAACTAGTCATAAAGGGAGCTTACAAAACCATGGACATTGTTTCGAACATTGGCCTCTGGGGTATGTGGGACAAGATACAGCACTTTTTCTTAGACTGCTATTTGAGTGTACTTAAGCGTATCGGCCGGCTCCAGTGATCCCCCCTTGACCTTTGTCACGGAATTTTGTCCTGATCCTACTCCCGCTGAATCGTTTGCACCTTTGCCAAATAATTCCTCCTCAATTTGAACGGCCACCACTAGCTAGCACTAGAGTGTTGCATTGCTTGAGGATTTCAATAACTCCAGAGCCGGCAAAGCATTCATCAAGACCAAGAACATAGACAAAATTTAGCCGTGCAATCCAGATCGGAAGCTGGAGTGCTGGACCACCCATAACGCCAAAAAGTTTTGTTTTTTTTGACTCCTACTTTTGTCTGGAGTCTCGTATTTGCTTACCTTATCGGCACTACAAGGAGAAGCTAAGCCGGCCACCACTTGAAGACTTCTCAGCGGAAGACAATACGTCAAACACCACCACCGCAGCCGGTTAGGTGAGTTCTCTGTGAGATGGGACCCCATCGACTTCTTGGTAGATATTCCAACGAGACGCCAAATTGGACAATAGTAATACGGTGGCACATTGATATTATTAATTTTCTTTATAAAAAAAAGAAAATAGAAGATTGGAACCACAGTTATAAACAGCAAAACAAAACCCATAGGAGCCCTAGCATCGTTAAACAGATACAGGTGGACATAAGTTGTTGTCTAGTTTCTCATCAATTGCACCAATTGCTTGCACCTATCTCTTTTATAAGTTGTCCTCTCGTAGGATTTAAAACAGCTGAAATTGGGATAAAAGCTCTCTGCTTGCCAGAAAGAAAATAGGTTATTTTCCCCTGGGAATTCCACTTATCTAGTCCTGCAACATATCAAAACGTGGGCAATTTTTAAGACTATCAGTGGAAGAAAAGATTGCAATTTGACGCCTCCTGATCAAACCGGAGGATGTTCAACGGAGATGAATCCAGTGGTATCT
This sequence comes from Calamus simplicifolius, assembly GCA_900491605.1. Classification (NCBI taxonomy): domain Eukaryota; kingdom Viridiplantae; phylum Streptophyta; class Magnoliopsida; order Arecales; family Arecaceae; genus Calamus; species Calamus simplicifolius. Next base: position 512,256 of record UESW01004561.1, on the reverse strand, counting down.
CCACGTGTAAATCCAAAACGGCTGCGGCACGTGATATTGGACCAACAGCGCTGCCCCGGCGGCCATTTGACGGTCGTGATCTCGCTATCACATCAAGATATCGGAGTAAGTTTTCCCCTAAATATTCCAAGCCAAGCCTTTTCTTGTAGACACCCCTCCGCCAGCCACTTTGACCAGCAACCGATCCGTAGGAATTCCTCACAAACATATATATATATATAGATATATATATATATATATATATATATATATATATATATATATATATACCTCTAGTTTCCTTGTTTTTAAAATGCTTATGATTTTAAATGCTCGAAGAGCCGTTTTTTCTTTGAACTCACGTTACCACCGGCCTTCCAGCCCGCCCCCACTTCGCTCAGTTGCTGAGGCCAGGGGCAAAATAGTGCAATACCGCGCCAAGGGCCAAGGGCAAAATACCCATGTGGATCACATTCTGCAGGCCCTCCGATATGGCGAAAAGCCAGACGTCTCCCGGAATTGTCCTTTGCGTCTATATTTTCTATAAATACGAGAGGATTCCTCCCCCATCCAAAATCTAAAAAGACTCTAGATTTCTGCTTTCATTCTTCTGAAGAACAGACCAGTGAAAGAAACCGACTAAGTTCCCCATATCCTCTATCTAATAAAATGATTAGATTCCCAATTCCGTTGGTCCTTGTCCTGGCCTTCTTCGTTTCAGGTAATGAGCGTTCTTAAATCCCCTCCCCTGTTTCCGTTTGTTTGAGTGATTTATGGTTATAAACTGTATTGTCCTCTGTGTTTCAGTGGCTTCTCTGCGACGTTCACGCTCACAAACAATTGTGAGTACACTGTATGGCCAGGGTTGCTGTCGGGGGCCGGCACGGCGCCGCTGGAGACGACGGGGTTCGCGCTGCAGAAAGGGGAGTCACAGAGCGTGAATGCGCCTTCCCAGTGGTCCGGCCGTATTTGGGGCCGCACCCTTTGCTCCACTGACGCCACAACCGGCAAGTTCACCTGCGGCACAGGCGACTGTGGGTCCGGCGCCGTTGAGTGCTCCGGGCGCGCGCTCTCCCGACGACGCTGGCCGAGTTCACCCTCGACGGCAGCGGGGGACTGGACTTCTACGACGTCAGTCTCGTCGACGGCTACAACCTCCCGATGCTGGTAGTGCCGCTGGGAGCGGGCTCCGGCGGCAACTGCAGCGCGACGGGGTGTCTGGTGGACCTCAACGGTCTTTGTCCATCGGATCTGAAGGTGACCCTGGCGAGCGCCGACGGGGGGAGCGAGAGCGTGGCGTGCAAGAGCGCCTGCGACGCGTTCGGGTCACCGCAATACTGCTGCAGCGGCGCCTACGGCAACCCGGACACTTGCAAGCCATCGTCCTACTCGCAGTTCTTCAAGAACGCCTGTCCCCGGGCGTACAGCTACGCCTACGACGACGCCACCTCTACCTTCACCTGCTCTAACGCCAACTACCTCATCACCTTCTGTCCTAGCACCACCAGGTATGCTAATTTTACCTTCCTCGTCACAGTCAAAATATAGCTCTTGATCTCTTCTTTCTTTCTTTCTTAATTCGAATTGGTCTTCTGGTCCACGCTTCTACATGGGTCTGACTCTGTTTTGGCTTTCGGGCGGGTGCGAATAGTGCTCTTGTGAGGATAATGTGGGAATTCGAGACTGACGTTGTTTGAGATTGCTCGCCTTGCAACTGGCAAGCGCGCTCGAACCGAGCGCAATCGAGCGCGGAACGGAGGGTTTTACTTTCTTCCCGTCTTCATCGATGCGCGCGCGCGCAGGCGCTGCGCCTCTCATTCGGTCTTACTTTTTTTAATTTTGGCTGTGCACGCCAAGATTATCAAACTGCGATTAGTCTATTGCCGAAATGGCATGCAACGTCAGGCTACTAAATTATCTTATTTCTCCCAAACGGGGGAAATGGAGAGGCGTTGGGCGGGGGGTGAAGCACATAGCCGAGACTGACGGCGTCGTGCGTCAGTGGGGCTTGCGTGCGCGTCTGCTCCACCGTTCCTTCCTACGGTCGGTCGTTCCCTTCCACACTGTCGGTCGTTCTCTTCCACACTGTCGCCTCCCTTCCATACTTTGTCCATATCTGTAGTTACGATATGAGTCCGACCTCCACAATTGCCTGCTCGCCTAATAAGTCGGTCGGACCGCATCTGCACCAGTCCAAACAACCCAGTGTCTCACCTCTCAAACTTCGATAGATTGTTTTAATTCTTTATGCAAAATCTTATCTTAATTATTTATTTCATTCGTAGTCCTGACTATAGTTGTTTATGTTTTTGATCTCTTAACAGCCAGAAATCAGCGGGCGAGAATTCGGCGGCGGCGGCGGCGGGGCTCCCCTTGACCAACGACACGATGGTCTACCAGAGCGGAGACCAAGTCAGCAGTGCCCACGTGCGCGCGGTGCTTCACCACCCCATATCTCTCGCCGCTATCGCCGCGTCGTGGCTATTATCGCGGCACTTGTGAAACTCCGGCGAACCCACGCGGTGCACGGTAAACGTGGAGTTCGTGCGCTCCATGTGCTCGCACGTCGGTGTGGTCTGGCCCGCCCACTCCGCCCGCAGCCATGTGCTTGGGGGTGACGAGGAGCGAATCTGAGCTCCCTCCAGATTCCACGTCCATTTCCCGCCTTTCTTTTCACTGAAAAGAAGAGCTCGCGAAACCGCCATTTATATCTACGAAATATTCTTAAGTAAATTTTCATTTTTCTAAATACCTAGGTAGGTGTAGGTGGTTGCTGATTAGCTATTGTTTTTATTGTTTATTCTATTGGGAGAGGGATTATTTTAATTTAGGTTTAATGTACTCACACCAGGCGGAGAGCTCACACGTAACTCGCTCTCCGGGACGTGAAATTAGGAGACCGGGAAGAAGTCAGGATTGTAATCTTCTTTCAGGAACACTTATTTCTTATATGTTGGGAATAATATATTTTCTTTCCAATGTGCGTGTACTTATGAAAGAATGGACCGTGAATGCGTGAGAGATCGAACAGGGGAACTCTCCTTTTGCTACGTATGTATGAATGATAATAATCAACGGATGCTATCTTATTTTGTTTGGTCCAAGGCTCAGTGACCTGTGACCTAAGCATATAGTTAATCCTTGGAGAACCTTATCGGGCGACGGCTTGGGTACGCGGTTACGTCCACGAGAATTAAAAAATGGCGAAAAGTTGTCGCGAAGAGTTTTGTCAATATCCGGCGGCAATATTCGCCATGTCAATGAAAAGGCTTTGAGCACAAAAAAAACGCCACGTATGCATGAGGGCCCTCGTTCTTAAATGGGACAGTGGATTCTGAAAGAACCGTGCTTTTAATGAAAAACCTAAGTTTTCGATGATGAATTTTTGCTTCAATGACAAAATGGTATTCATCATTTCGCTGGACTTGATGTCTTGTGTTGCAAAGGATTTTAATTTCATTATTTATTAAGCTAGTTTGTCCGCTTAGTGAAAAAATAAAAATAATAATGCGTGATGTTGGACCTTCCAAGCAACTGCATGCGTGATGTTGCACCCTCCAAGCAACAGCATGCGTGATGTTGGACCTTCCAAGATGCATCATATTAATTATCTCAACATCATGAACTCAAACTTAATTATACATACAGCTTTGAAAACATTAGCAAGTGGCGTCATCAAGAACTTGCGGAAATTAATCTTGGAAATTTATAGGCCAATGGAGTTGGATTACATCCTATTCCTAAACACTGAATTTCACTAATGGTTAGTCTAAAAATTTTCACCGTAAGTACAAAATAACCTGCCACGGACAAATTAAATTACGAACCTTCTTTACACACCAAACGATTAAACATTAAACATTATTATATAAATATGTGATCCCAAAAAAAGAATTTGAGAGATTCACCGAACCTCTCATGTATGACCTCTGAATAGAATATCCTTGAAGAGTCTTATATATGACAGCTGAGAACAAATTAATTTAAGCTAGCTAAGTAACAAATTCACGAACGCACCAGCGAAAACGAATCAGCAAAATGGCAAAAAGAGAGTGATAAATTTCTTAATTGAAAGAGAGGTCAGATAAATGCATACGCGTTTTATCAGTCACACCTGCTTCTATTGTGTTGCTACGCGTGTTCTTATTCCTGCTAAAATAAATAACGAAGAAGTTCTATCACCAAACGAAAAAAGCCACATCATCCATCGTCGTGTGTATTGGTCGACAAGACAAAGGTGGATTCACATTGATGAATCTTGATTGATATGACACACCGTATATTACTACACTATAGATTTGGCTCTAGCCCAACCATTTTGTCTCGCTGCCAGCCAGCAGTACATAATATAACTTCTAAATAACTGTAGGTTCTTGATATGCTTGCTAAGCACAACAATTAATTAGTTGGTGAGGCATTGATCACAACAAGATAATGACATGCTTTTCTCCATTTACTGATGTAGGGCCGAGGTTTTTGAGTATTGAACTTGCGGTGCATTTGACTCAGCAATTGAATTGAATTAGATTGAATTGAAATTCAATTTATGTTTGAAAAAGTAAAGATGGAACCGGTAGACCGTCATTTCATTGTAAATCCCATCACTGTGGGACAAGAAATCGGCAAATTGTAGTCTTGCCCATGCCTCCAAATTCAATAGAATAGGATTGATGATCCAACACTACCCAGACTTCATTAGTGAACCAAACGCGTCCTCCTTCACGTTATCTTTGAAAATTTCATCCGGGTATCAATACCCCGAAATTATTTTAAAGGGTCGATGAAAATAAAGAATGCAGATGGGTGTCACACCAAGTCACCGACGGAAGAGAGGCCACCTTTAAAATGTGGTGAGGTCGACTTGTCAACCAACATGAGGTGGTGCCAGGTCACCATGGGTGGCACCTGGGACCCACTTTATCCAACTTGTTTTCTTGGCGTGCTGCCCACCCTCACCGTTTCTTCTGCTCAAAATCAAGTCAAGGGCAAAAGCCATGCACAGTCATCACTGGTCCACTGCCAAAAATATTGTACTCGAAACTCTTGACCACGCCAGCCTAACTTCATGGGTCTGCACTTTAAAACAGGCAAAAGTTTCACACCATCGTGTCCCAACCGCTTATTTTCCTGTTTGGCGACGAACGGGACCTGCTCCTATGGAGAGGTATGGCATGATATCCCTTCTTCCCAGTTCTCATACTGTTCGACTTCCCCATTCCGTGAAGGCCCACAGATTTTAAATACATGAACTGTCTTTAGATAAGGACTGTGTTTCGAGCCAATCTCTGTAGCCAAGGCTTGACAGTGAAGGTCGTAAAAATCGAATCGGCCTTCTCTTCATGACAATTTCCATGCCCAGAGCGTAGTCCCCTAAGATATCGCAATCCATCGCGAGAGCAAATCGTGCATTCCCCAGCCAATCCTTTGGTAGTTCAAATTGCGTATGCTGACCGTCTTCTTCGCTCTTGATCTGGTCAAGCAAAAATGGTGGAATCCTTATTTGGTTAAAGTTGTGTACGTCGATTTCAACGATATTGGTAGGATTACGTGATTAGTCAAAATGAGGTGGCAACTGATCAATGCAATAGACTAAGTGATGGTGGTTGAACACTTGAACATCGAACCATAGCCTATGCTACTCTAGTATTCTTCTCTCAGAGAAAGCAGGGTTCAGTTGGACTTAATGGGAAGCATCTTCTTATCGTAACGTATAGCTGGTATTGAGTCATTGGCTGGGAGGATCTCCTTTCAAAGGGCTTGGTCTAAACACCAGGGCTGGTCGGCCACTCCCTGTGATGAGTATGGTTTAAGCTGTTAAAAAGTGAATGATTAAAGAAATATATTCACAAAACACGTGCATTTGGAAGGAAAGAGAGAGGAAAGAGAGAGCAAACTCGTCAAGATGTTGCTACGTTTATTCTGGGTTATGAAAACTGCAATTGTTTATCATAGTTGGATTTTAGTGCTTAAACAGTGTTGCACCGGAGAAACATCTGAGAACTTCCACCTTTGTTCACACCTACGTATGCTCTCTTATTTGTTTCTCGCTTTTCTTAGCTCTTCATGCATCAAATTTCCTACTCTGGTTAGGGCTTCAGTGCTTTTTTTAAGTCAAATTGGCGTATCTGGATGCCTTAATGACTCATAATCAGTCATGCTATCAGATTCAGCCCTGCTGTATCATCCTATATAACCTCCCATCGAACGGTGCCGTGAAAGAGATGAAGGGAACGAAATGCCTGACATTATCTATTGTTCTTAGGAACAATGAAAAAGAAAAAGCTAAGGTCGAGGTTGTGATCATCTCGTACAAATGTGCAATGTAATTTTCCGAAATGTAACTATCAAATCGCATTTATAAAGATCAGGAAAAAATCAAGATCTTCAACGCATGGTTGTCTTCTCGATTCATTGCATGTTTTCCACCTTGGCCTCAGTTTTCAATAAAAGTAGATGAGGACAAAAATGACAAACTATGAAAGGATTTAATAATTAATAATGATGCCCTTTTAAAGGTCTATCAAAAAGAGGTCCAGATTGCCACATTAAAGGACTTTGCTTTGAATGGGCCTGGTTTTGGGCTTGCAGCAGAGATCAGTTGTCAGACTAGATAAGTTTAAGCTAAACTTGAGTTCTCGAGGAGTAAGAATTTACAGTGGCGTCAATCACTATAGGCCAAAACTTGATCGATGGCAAACCACCACCACCACCACCATCGCAAGAAGAGAAGAGAGCATATCCACTTCTTCTCTCTGTAACCATCATTGATGCATGAAGGAGACAACTAATCTTTAACTTGATTCCCATCTCATTCAATGAATATTTTGAGAGCCTTTTCATCAAGGCGGTGCCGAAGGTTGAGAGCTAGGATTGAACCAATGGGCCCATTACTGAATGATACGAATATTGCATGTGGCTCATGTTGTTTGTCTTGGAGGCAGGAGGAATCTCCATAGCTTTATTGTGACGTAAATTTTATTGTCTCGTTCAACTAATAACCGATGATGCTAGCCGGATCCATGAAAGGTATATATCCTGAGTCAAGATTAAAGAAACAAAGGCCTTCAAGAAGCTTAGTACCTGATGGAAAGCAACACTAGCAATGCACGCTTTATATCTAGAGTGCCGCTATCTCATCTTGGCAATGAGGTCACCACCTCTTCCCTTTGCACCAGGTTCTCATTAATCTACTCCAATGTCAGTGCATGCTTTTCTTGCATCGTCCATGTCCACTTGGCATTCTCTATTGCCTCTGTAAGCCATGAGATATGGCTGGTAGTCGACTTCCCTTGGAGTTATCATCTTATGCATGACCAAAAAGCGAAGAGATAAACAAGGGATAAAAGGCCCATAGAGAGGACAAACAGACAGTGAATTTTTTTCTTTAGATTCTCTGAGGCCTTTCTGTGAGGTATTAGTGGAGGGTGACGAGTTATAATGTTGTGGGTAGTGACATTGAGGCTTTATAAAGGAGAGGTAAAGGAAATGACTATGGAGGGGAAAAGCGTTGGATGGAGCCCCAGACGGCCCTTATCCACCGGGACTACACGGCACCCATCGATGGAAGTCTATCCGGAATTTGGAGGTCAAAAGGCTTTTTTTTTTTTTTTTTCAACTAAAAAAGTTGATGACTCGACAAAAGATCAGGAAGCTAACACCCCTCGGCACCTTTCTCCCCACCAGAGAAGCTTCCGAAGAATTCGGTTCCTGTTTCTTAGGTATCCTCTTTCAACATGGGTACAATGCTTGGATAGCTACAAATTGGTTTTAAAAAACATCAATTTGAATTTCTTTTATTTATTAAACAAGTTAGTTGGGCACCAACCTACTTTACCTATTAATTAAAAATAAAAAAATCAAATATATCAACTGAATTTATTAACGTCTGTTATTTAATAAGAAAAATATTTAAGTATATGGTATTAATAATCTATAAAAAATAGGTAACACAACTCCCACGTGTCATGACACCTATTACTTCAAAGTTCACAAATATACCATCTCGCACTAATATTAATAACCAAAATATCTATCTTTATTTCATTATAACAATCTGCATTTCTTTTGAATCACAATTCCATATGAATTTTTTTTTTGGTATAAGAGGAGGTGCTTGACCTCAAAGAGAAAGAAGAGAACAATAAAAACATTCAATGCTAATACCGTTTCAACACTTCATAGTCCATAATCCATATACTTTAAAAACTGAAAATATGAAGCGATCCATTCTATTACTTCTTTCAAAATAAATGCATTAACAAACAGTCAGTGAACCACCACCTCTTACTTGAAAGAGAAATTCCATGGACATCGTTTTGAAGAAGGTAAGCAAGCTACAATGGTTTAGTAAATAGGTTATATGCCTTCTCAATCTGCCATTAACTCAGCCTAAGGTACTGAACAGATAATTAAAGATCAATCCCATACCAGCAGCATATATAAGATGACTTGTATGATCATGAACACAATTATATATGAGATCAGCATCATTGCATGTAATGAATTACATAGTTTTTTTGTTTCTGAATTGAATTGCTGAGGCCCGAGAACTAGGATTTGAATTGAATTGCAGGGGGCATGAGAACTAAGAAATCTCTTGAAAACTTGGAAAGCTAGAAACTAAGCATAATATCAACCACTATAAGACCTATAGAGTGACAAATTCTATACTCTGTCACAAAGCTAGTTTTTTGCTTGTACAGATACCTGATTCTTTGCTTTTAGTTGAACATGCAATTGCATATACAATATTGAAACAATTGATAATTTAATTAGTTACTAGAAGGTCTAAGCAATAATATATAACTTTCCCTTCTCAGTGTAGATAAGTTTAAGAGAAAAGGCTCTTCTAATAAACTAATTACTTGCTTCATTTTTTTTTTTTTTCATAAATTTATCAAAATAACCTTCAACAAACTATAAGAAAAGGACCTCTTAGTAACAATGTGAGAATTACTTAAGAATAAGGTAAAGAGTTTTTTGGTTTTTCTCTTTTTTTTTTCCTTTTTTTTTTTTCCCTTGAACTAAAAAGTAAAGGCCGGCTTGGCAAAAGAACTGGTAGCTAATAGGCTTTGTACCTATATTCGGCGCTGTTTCTCAGGCATCTTCTCCCTAGCACTAAAATGCAACCATTAAACAAAATATCATGCAGCTATTTACATCAATGGCACAGCCATGACACTTTTTATATAAATTTTAGAGAGCATGCTCAAACCGAACCATTCTTTAATTTGAGAGGGGTCTCATTGTTAGGAACAGTGGCCTTGAAATCAGATGTATTTATACTTTTAATTTTTTGAATTAATAAAAGAAGCATTTTTCTTCAATCTTGCCTTGTTTATATGAAAGATGAATATTTATATGAAAATCTAAAATATATTATGAGTCTATAATTTTAGTATAATGTATACAAGAGGATTAAAATTATAGCTAATATATTTAAATATGTCCGTGATTGATAGAAGTATGGATCTTCTATCGCTAATCACTAATCACTAATACGGTCCATGAACATTATGAATGTGATAATCTTATCCGGATTGTTGTGTAGAGACACTTAGTGAAGGTATTATATATAATAAGACTATATATATAGGACTTGGACCGATATAATTTGAATCTTTATTTAAGACCGTTATAAAGAATTTAATTTATATCACAAGATGATATATGTAAATCAACTTTAGTCCTGATTTAATCACAGACTCTTTGATTGTGCTATTGAATCTTTTGATTTATTTGTTAAAGCTCATTTAATGTTGGACCCAATACTACATCTTCGAGGTTTAATAACACATGGGCTGAGAATGTGATTTAAAGATATGGAATCCATGGCTTTTGAAAAGAAGCTTAAAATTAGTTTCCTTAAGTGTTGATTATGTAGCTAAACAGTTATGCGCATAATTTATGATCCAATCATAATTAACTATTTAACTAGTGAATCAATGGTACTTAAGGAACAAGAGATAATTAGAGGGGTACAACGGTTATTTTATATAGCTCTAATTATGAACTAATTATTGAGGGTTGAATTATATGTAATGACAAGTTTTTGAGTAAAATTAATATGTAATTTTCAAGAGTAAGTTTTTAGTGGAATAATTTTGAGATTAATAAACTAAATAAATAATTAAAGAGTTTAATTAAGTTTATTCAAGTTTATTGAAGCTTGAAATTATGGGTCCATGGTCCCCGTCTTAAGTTAATCGTATCGAATACTCTTGGATTGAATAATTAATGTGATTAATTATTTATTTTTTTAAATAAAATATTTATTAAAAACTTTATAATAAAGAGTTTATTATGAAGATAAATAATCAATTTGATTGATTATTTTTCTTACATTTATTTTGGTGCAATAAGTTAGTTACTTGACAAAATAAAAATATGTTTAGACACATTATTCATATAATAATTGATATGAATCGTTGCACATAAATGTTATTGTGAAACATCACACAAGAGAATTTTACTTTTATAAATAGCGGATATTATGAGTTGATGGAGAGAGAAAAATTTTAATTTTTGATATTTTTGATAATGTGATTATTGAGAATATAAAAATAAAATAATAAATTTGATTTATTTGATATTTAAAATTAATAATATCTAAATTATTAATAAGATTTGATAATTTAGATATTATTATATTTTTTAATATTATTATCAATTAGTTGCAAATAAGAAAATAACTTTTCCTTAATATGAAGAGTTGACGTACATGTGAGAATTATTCTTATACGATCAAAATAGGTTGTAACCGATAAAAATTATCTAAATTAAATTAATTTAAAATAATTTATTTTGATTCACCTACGGCCTATACATATGGCATAAGGTGGACTTTCAGAGAGTAGTAAAAAATGAAATAAAAGTTTCTCTTCTCCTTTCTCTATATTTTATGTGCGCCATAGTTGTGAGAAATATAAAAAAATAAGAGTGAGCCCATTCTCATAATTCAATACTGATTCTGAGAAAGATGAGGAAGGCTCTGGTTTCGTTTTTACTTTGCAGGTATTTTGTGAAGTACCTTGGCCCGTAAACTCTACCATGGGATTCTTCCTCCATAGCTTCAAATCCGATAGTAGAGCACGTCTGCTCCTTCTAGACTTCAACATATTGGTATGTTTTATTTTTTAAAAAAATTCTATAATAATTTTTTCTTTTGATATGAAAATATTAATTTTATGCATGTTAAACGATCCGTATGCTTTCGCTGCACATATATATGATGATATATATATAATTTTTTTTTGAATACCAACAACTAGTATCACTAATATTAATATTGTCATGATTGTGTGATATGTGATATTGCATGTTTTATAATAATTGATATTTTGGCTTACATATTTTGGATGAATACATAAATATTTGATAATTTTTATTGTGTACTATTTGCTTAAAAGTTAAGCATGGGATATAGATCTCAAGATTTATGGGTGTGGGATTTGATCATATTTTTGGTTTCTATCGTATTCAACCTAGGAATGATCCAAGAGAGAGGCTATTGGTAGTACCTCGAATCTCTTTCCTAATTTTCTAATATTAGGGACGTACCATAAGGAAGGCTACTAGTAGTACTTTGATGCGTTTGACCGAACTACCTATAATTTGGAGAGCACGCTCAGAAGTATTTACACTACAAGAAAATACTGAAATAGCGACGCATCATTGCGTCGCTAAATTGCGACCACTTTACGATGCCTCCATGACAAAAAATATTGACGCAATTAGCGACGCATTAGCGACTCAATAAACCAGAATATTAAAAAAAATTATTTTTTTATTTAGCAACGTAAATAATGCATCGTAATAGTTTTTAAATTATTTTTTAATAAAATATAAATATGGGAAAAAATATTGCAATGCAACTCAGTGCGTCACAATGTTTTTAAAAAATTAAAATATTAAATAGTGACGCAATAAACCAGAAAATTAGAAAACTTATTTTTAATTTAGCGACGCACCAATTGCGTCGCAAATAATTTAAATAAAATTAATTTTTATAAAATATAAATATTAGGAAAAAAATTGTGACGCAACTCAGTGCGTCGCAATGTTTTTAAAAAATTAAATATGTTAAATAGCGACGCATTAGCGATGCAATAAACCAAAAAATTAGAAAAATTATTTTTAATTTAGAGACGCAATAGCTGTGTCGCAATTATTTTAAATAAAATTAATTTTTATAAACTATAAATATGAAAAAAATAATTGCGATGCAACACAGTGCGTCACAATATTTTAAAAAAATTAATTATATTAAATAGCAATGCATTAGCGACGCAATAAACCAGAAAATTAGAAAAATAATTTTTAATTTAGCGACACAATATATGCATCGCAATTATTTTAAATAAAATAAATTTTTATAAATATAATTATGAGAAAAAAATATTGTGATGCAATTAAGTGCGTCGCAATATTTTTAAAAAATTAATTATATTAAATAGCGGCGCATTAGTGATGCAATAAACCAGAAAAATAGGAAAATTATGTTTTAATTTAGCGATGCACTTGTTGCATCGCAAATATTTTAAATAAAATTAATTTTTATGTAATATAATTATAATATTAAAAATTACGATACAACCCTTTGCGTCGCAATGTTTTTTAAAAAATTAATTATGTTAAATAACGATCAGTCCGAGATCGGTCGTGGCCGATCGGGATCAGGGCTTGGATTGATCGCAACTGTCGGATCTTCAGCGATCGACCGATCGCAACGGTCCGAGTCGGTCGTGGTCGATCAGATCGGGGCTTGGATCGATCGCAACCGTCGGATCATCGGAGATCGAACCGATCGCCACTGTCCGAGATCGATCATGGCCGATCGAGATCAGGGATTGGATCGATCGCAACCGTTGGATTATCCGCGATCTCAGACCGATCGCAACGGTACGGGATCGGTCGTGGCCGATCGGGATCAGGGCTTGGATCGATCGCAACCGTTGGATCATCGGCGATCGGACCGATCGCAACGGTCCGAGATCGGTCGTGGCCGATCGGGATTAGGGCTTGGATCGATCACAACCGTCGGATCGTCGGTGATCGGATTGATCGCCACTATCCGAGATCGGTCGTGGCCGATCGGGATCAGGGATTGGATCGATTGCAACCGTCAGATCATACGCGATCTCGGACCGATCGCAACGGTCCGGGATCGGTCGTGGCCGATCGGGATCAGGGCTTTGATCGATTGCAACCGTCGGATCGTCGGCGATCGGACCGATTGTAACGGTTTCAAGATCGATCGTGGCCGATCGGGATCAGGGCTTGGATCAATCGCAACCGTCGGATCGTCGGTGATCGGACCGATTGCCACTGTCCGAGATTGGTCGTGGCCGATCGGGATCAGGGATTGGATCGATCGCAACCGTCGGATCGTCCGCGATCTCGGACCGATCACAACGGTCGGGATCGATTGTGGCCGATCGGAATCATGGCTTCAATCGATCGCAATCTCGGATCGTCGGCAAACGGACCAATCGCAACGGTCCGAGATCGGTCGTGGCCAATCGGGATCAGGGCTTGGATCGATCGCAACCATCGGATCGTCGGCGATCGGATCGATCGCCACTGTCCGAGATCGGTCGTGGCCGATCGGGATCAGGGATTGGATCGATCGCAATCGTTGGATCATCCGCGATCTTGGACCGATCGCAACGGTCCAGGATCGGTCATGGCCGATCGGGATCAGGGCTTCGATCGATCGCAACCGTGGATCGTCAGCGATCTCGAACCGATCGCAACGGTCCAGGATCGGTCGTGGCCGATCGAAATCAGGGTTGGATCGATCGCAATCCTTGGATCGTCGCGATCTTGGACCGATCGCAATGGTCCGGGATTGGTCATGGCCAATCAGGATCAGGGCTTGGATCGATGGCAACCGTCAGATCGACACCGATCGATCCGATCGCCACGGTCTGAGATCGGTCGTGGCCGATCGGGATCAGGCTTGGATCGATCGCAACCATCGGATCATCGCGATCGGACCGATCGCCACTGTCCGAGATCGGTCGTGGCCGATCGGGATCAGGGATTGGATCGATCGCAACTGTCGGATCGTCCACGATCTCAGACCGATCGCAACAGTCCGGGATCGGTCATGGCCGATTGGGATCAGGGCTTGGATCGATCGCAACTATCAGATCTTAAGCGATCTCGGACCGATTGCAACGGTCTGGGATCAGTCGTGGTCGATCGGGATCAGGGCTTAGATCGATGGCAACCGTCGGATCGACGCCGATCGGTCTGATCTCATCGGTCCGAGATCGGTCGTGGCCGATCGGGATCAGGCTTGATCGATCACAACCGTCGGATCATCGGTGATTGGACCGATCGCCACTGTTCGAGATCGGTCGTGGTCGATTGGGATCAGGTATTGGATCGATCGCAACCATCGGATCGTCTGCGATCTCGGACCGATCGCAACGGTCCAGGATCGGTCGTGGCCGATCAGGATCAGGGCTTGGATCGATCGCAACCGTCGGATCATCAGCGGTCTCAGACCGATCGCAACGGTCCAGGATCGGTCGTGGCCGATTAGGATCAGGGATTGGATTGATCGCAACCGTCGGATCGTCTGCGATCTCGGACCGATCACAACGGTCCGGGATCGGTCGTGGCCGATCGGGATCAGGGCTTGGATCGATCGCAACCGTAGGATCGTCAGCGATCTCAGACCGATCGTAATGGTCCAGGATCGATCGTGGCCGATTGTGATCAGGGCTTGGATCGATCGCAACCATCGGATCGTCAGCGATCTCGGACCGATCGCAACGGTCCGGGATCGGTCGTGGCCGATCGGGATCAGGGCTTGGATCGATCGCAACCGTCGAATCGTCGCCGATCGATCGATCGCCACGGTCCAGGATCGATCATGGCCGATCGGGATTAGGGCTTGGATCGATCGCAACCGTCGGATCATCACCGATCGGACCGATCGCCACGGTCTGGGATGTATTGCGTCGCAATGTTTTTAGAAAATAAATGTAATAAAAAAATTAAAAAAAAATTAAAATAAACATTGCAATGCATTATTCGTATCGCAATTATTTTAAGAAAAATATAAATTTTTATCATTTATAATTATATAAAAAAAATAGTAATTAAAAAAATTAAAAAATTTTAAAAAACATTGCGACGCATTATTTGCGTCGCAATTATTTTTAGAAAAATATAAATTTTATCAGTTACAAATATTTAAAAAATATTGAGACGCATTTGCGATGCAATTTTTTAGAAAATTTAAATTTCTCAGTTAAAAATATTTAAAAAATATTACGTCGCAAATGCGTCGCAATTTCCTAGAATGTTTAAATAATTTTCTCAGAGAAAATAAATTTTAATATTGCGACGCATTCATTGCGTCGTAATATTTTTAAGAAAAATAAATGTAAGAAAAAAATTTTAAAAAAATATTGCGATGCAATTTATGCATCGCAATTATTTTCAAAAAATATAAATTTTATTAGTTATAAATATATTAAAAATATTGCGACACATTTGCGACGTAATTTCCTAGGAAATAAAAATAATTTTTCAGAGAAATAATTTTTAATATTGCGACGCACTTGTTGCGTCGCAATGTTTTTAAGAAATATAAATGTAATATAAAAATTTTATAAAAAACTTGTGACGCAATATATGCGTCGCAATTATTTTTAGAAAATAAAATTTTTTATAAATATTTAAAAAATATTGCGACGCATTTGCGATGCAATTTCCTAGAAATAAAAATTATTTTTTAAGTAAAAATAATTTTTAATATTGCAACGCATTTATTACGTCGCAATTTTTAAGAAATTTAAATGTAATAAAAAATTAAAAAAATATTGTGACGCAATAAATGCATCGCAATTATTTTTCAAAAAATATAACTTTTATCCGTTATTAATATTAAAAAAATATTGCGACGTATTTGCGATGCAATTTTCTAGAAAATAAAATTATTTTCTCGCCGGACATTGGCGCCAAGTTAGCGACTCATTAGCGACGCAATTAGTTGCGTCGCTAAGTTTTGCATAAAAAAATAAAAAAGAAAAAGTTGCGATGGATTAGCGATGCATTGTTGCGTCGCTAATCCATAATAAAAATAAAAAAATAGCGAGTGATTAGCGATGCATATATTGTGTCGCTAATCACCACTATTTGAGGCTTGGTTGGGCCGCCTCCCCCCCCGCCGCTTTCCTTCTTTTTTTCTTCCTTTTCCTACCCTAGCCGCCGCCGCTGCCGTCCGTCCGCTCCTCCGGCTGCCCCCGTCTTCTCTCCCGGCAAAATCTCCCCCCACTCCGGCTGCGTCCCCTCGCGACCAAGGTAAGCCCATTCTTCTTTTTTTTTTATTTAAAATAGGGTCCGGCCACGGCACCGGCCGTGGCCCTCTTCTCCGACCACGTCGGTGCCGTGGCCTGGACACGGTGGCCAGGCCACACAAAAAAAAATTTCTGTTTGGGGGGGGGGTTTTCCCGACCCCCCCCCTTCGTCTTCTCTGGTCACGGCCACGGCCGTGGCCGTCTTCTGTGGCCACGGCCGCTGCCGTGGCCGTCTTCTCGGCCACGGCCGCTGCCTGGCCATGGTGGCCAGGCCACCAAAAAAAAAAGATTGACAGTTTGGAGGGGGTTTTCCTCACCCCCCTTCATCTTCTACGGCCACGGCCACGACCGTGGCCATCTTCTCTAGCCACGGCCGTTGCCGTGCCGCCTCCGTGGCCAGGCCACTAAAAAAAAAGGATTAATGGGGGGGGGGGGTTTTCCCCACCCCCCCCATCTCGTTGTTCCTCTCCGGCCACGGCCGTTGCCGTGGCCAGCCGTGGCCTGGCCATGGTGGCCAGGCCACCGCAAAAAAAAAAAAACAGTTAGGGGGGTTCCCCCCCTCCCGTTCGTCTTCTCCGGCTACGGTGGCCAGACAAAAAAAATAAAATAAAAAGGTTATGTCTTGATTATGCAAAAAAAAAACAGTTAGGAGGGTTCCCCGCCACGCCCTGCCCCTTCAATTAAAAAAAAATTAATACTCATAAAAAAAATTAGCAAAAAAAATTAGATTCTATCATATTTTATTGTTTTTAAAATTATTTTCAAATAATTTGATGATAAATATAAAAAATTATAAATATATTTTTAAAACATGGGCAACTTAATTTTTTTTTAAAAAGTAACAGCTAGGGGGGTTTTCCTGACCCCCCGGACCCTTCAAAATTTTTTTTAACACTCAAGAAAAAAAATTAAATAAAAATTTAGATTCTATTATATTTTATTGTTATTAAAAATATTTTCAAATAATTTGATGACAAATATTAAAAAACATGTGACCACTAATCTAATTTTTTATTAGATTAGTTATAAATTAATTAATTTATGTCATTAGTCGAGCTCTTTGGATAGACTGATTGTTATGTCTTGATTATGCAATAATATTTGTAATGCTAGATAGAAAGTCTTGTTGTATAATTATTTAATTTGCAGAATATTTATGCAATAATTAATTTAAGCAGAATGTTTATGCAATAATATTTGTGCATTTGTAGTTATTTACAATTGTTATGTCTTGATTATTTACATTCTACTTCAAATTGAATGATGCATTAAATTATGCAATGCTAGATAGAAAGTCTTGTTGTATTATTATTTAATTTGCAGCAATAAATTAGTAGTTTCAATGATTTATATTTTAGTCTTCACAAACATTTGTATTTACACAATAATCTTAAGAAGTCAGTGACTATATTTATAGAACACTATTCCTATATATGTATAATTGACAAGAAGTTAAGAATAACAAACATAAGTTCGATTGTCTTCAGACTTCCATATTATTAATCACATCACTATAACCTTTAGACCCGTTTGAGAATTTGTAAGCCTTAGTTTTGCAAATTCTCAAATTGTCCTGATGGACAGTTTGGGAATATTTTTTGCTATATGTTAGTCTGCTATTAATCATCGTTGGGTGAGATTGCGGTTTGTATTTGCTCATACGTTCTCCTAGTGTGGCATATATGCCACACATTTAGAAGAACATATGGGGAAATGCTGCCGAAATTTCAACGTAACCGATCGATGATAATTAATAGCAGAATAACATATCACAAAAAAATTCTTGAATGGGATAGGGCCTTACCTTTTAGACATGGAGTGAAGGTAGAATTAATTTAGGACACTTAAATGCTTGTAAAGTCTCATGATTAAACGGACCACCTTGTGGCCCAACCCGAACTCAAGCCCTAGCATTAGCCTGGCATGAACCTCTGCCTCGGTCCTTGCTAGCACGCCAAGGATAGTTGTCTAAAAAAAATTGGTTCAGTTATAAATTATTTAAATGGTTACTATTAACCTAAGTTGTGTAAAAGAAATAATTTAGTTATATATTTAGTAATGCTAATATAGTTTTATAATGTGGTTTCCTTTAATGGTTTACCAGAAATTGTATAAGTCGGTCAAAAATGAGCGGGGCTCGCTCGTGGATGTATGCAAGGATAAAAGATGGCTTGCTTAATCCAGACTTTCTGAATGGATTGGAAGAATTTATCGCATTTGCATGTAGCCAACCTGAATGGATGGATGGGCCTAGGATTAGGTGCCCATGCAACTATCACAGGTGTCAGAATAAAGCCTACAGAGATGTCGATACTATTAAGGTGCATCTGTGTAAAAAAGGGTTTGTTCCTGATTACAATGTTTGGTACTATCATGGTGAACCAGAGGAAATTCCAGCCATTGTTACAAGCCAACAAGTGTCAATTCCCGTTGATGAACCATTTGTGAATCTAAACACATATGAAGAAATGGTGATGAATGCATCGGGTAATGAATTCAATCAGAATACATTTATGGAAGAACCAAATTCAGATGCACAGCAATTTTATGATATGTTGCGTGCTGCAAATCAAGAATTGTATCCTGGTTGTGAGGGTCATTCACAGTTGTCGACGGCTGCTCGGTTGCTGAATATTAAGGCAGAACATTGATTATCAGAAAAGGTGTTTAATTCTGTAGCTGGGTTAATCAAGGAAATTTTGCTAAATGATAATGTTGTAGCAGACAGTTTTTACTCAACGAAGAAGTTGTTGCGTGGGCTTGGGCTCCCGGTTAATAAGATCGATTGTTGCTTGAACAATTGTATGATATATTGGGGTGAAGACTCGGAGTTGAGATGGTGTAAGATTTATGGGCAATCGAGGTACAAAAATGGCGAAGGGGGAGCTAGTACAAGTAGGAGGAAAAGTGTTCCTTACAAGAGGATGCATTACTTTCCTCTTACTCCACGCCTGCAGAGATTATACAGATCTGAGGCTACAGCTGCTGATATGAGATGGCATGCCGAACATGAATCTAAAGACGATGAAATGCGGCATCCATCAGATTCAAAAGCTTGAAAGCATTTCAATGAAAATCATCCTGATTTCGCTGAAGATATAAGGAATGTCAGATTAGGTCTTTGTACCGATGGCTTCCAACCATTCGGTCAAGCGGGGCAACAGTATTCATATTGGCCTGTGATACTGACTGTATATAACCTTCCTCCATGGAAGTGCATGAAAGAGACTGCAATGTTTTTGACAGTTTTGGTTCCAGGACCATCAAATCCAAAGGAAAAGATTGATGTCTTCTTGCAACCGTTGGTGGTCGAATTGAAAATATTGTGGGAAACAGGAGTCGTAGCCTTTCATCATGAGAGTTGCTTTGATGTGGATAATAAGTGACTTCCCGGCATATGCAATGTTGTCTGGTTGGAGCACTGCTGGACGTCTGGCATGCCCTCATTGCATGTATGATTCGGATGCATTTACATTGCAGAAGAGTGGTAAGCAATCATGGTTTGATAATCATAGGAAGTTCTTGCCCTCAAATCATCCTTACAGGCGTAACTTAATCGCCTTCCGGAAGAACAAAGCAGTCATAAAATTCGCCGAACTGGTTAGGTCCGGCACGGATATATTTGATACTATAGAGCATTTGGGGTTGAGGTATGCTTGAGAACCGGATGCAGATAAAATAAATGGCCGTATATGTAAAGAACATAACTGAAAGAAGCGGAGTATATTTTGGGATTTGCCTTATTGGAGTACAAATCTCATCCGGCACAACTTGGATGTTATGCATATCGAGAAAAATTTCTTTGATAACATATTTAACACGGTGCTAAACATCCCGGAAAAAATAAAAGACATTGCAAAGTCAAGAGAAGAACTTAATCAATATTGCAGAAGAGGTGATTTGAGGAGGAGTGTCTGTTACACTCTTGACAGAAATTTACGAGAAGTTTTATGTAACTGCGTAGAGGGTTAAAATTTCCAGATGGTTATGCCTCAAATATCGGTAGGTGTGTGGACATGCATAAGCTCAAGTTGTTCGGCATGTCACGACTGTCATGTTTTTATGCAACGGTTATTGCCTATAGCTTTTCGTGAGTTGCTTTCGCAACATCTGGAAGGCATTGATCAAATCATGTTTTTTTGCAACGGTTATGATTTAATTAATTGTCATATTGCGAATTGATTTTTATGTGATTTGATCACACGGATAAACCATGTCAAAAAGTATGGTAAAGCAAATCATTGCCTTTATCAAATTTTTAGTCCTTGAATTCTAATCACGCTGAATCGTGTTTCTTCACGGTGAAGCACTCGCATTATGTGCGGTGGGTGAGGAAGCGAGGAAAGAAAGTTGGGTTTCCTTATTTTGTGGAGAAGGTTGGAATTCTAAACAAACCAAACAGGAATCCCAAATGTTGGGTGCTGGTTTTGAAACCAATCTGAGCGTGCTGATCCCATGTGGTGCCCACCAAATCCAAGGCGTTGGGTGGTAAAATCCCACGTTCCAAGATTTTGGGCGTTAGGGGAATGGAAAAAAATCCGAATAAGATAGCGTACGCATTTGCCAACTACCCACAATCTAATTACAATTTTTAAAACCAAATGTTGGGTATTAAAAAATTAATTTTTGGGCTTTAACTTTGAAGCAAATTGGGCCTACGCTCGCTCTAAACAGTTTGGCCATAAGATGGTCGGTCATGGGATTTGACCTAAAATGTTGGGCCTGATCCAAGACCTACGATCATTAAAATAAAATAATTTATTTGATGAATTATTTTTTTAACATACAAAATAGAAATTAGAGATACCCATCCTATGCATCATAAAGCTATTGATTAAGACTATTTGACTAATCATGATTATACCTATTATATAGGGTCTTAGTTAATGAACAAAAATAATATTATTATGATTCTAAACATATTTAAAAAAGAGTTTTTAAATGGGTGTTTTGAAACTATAATATTAACAATTTGATTCTTAAATAAAGTTATGAAATTAAAAATAGTCTTAGGTTAAGTTAATATATGATATTACTTTAATAATGAGACTAATAAATCTAAGGCTAATTTATTTAATTTCAAAAATAACAAGAATATGATTATTTATATAGAAATTAATTTTAAAGGTTAATTTGTGATATTAAATTTTAATAATATGATTGTTGCTGCCAAACCACTTACAATGACTGTCGGGTGAGCTGGGATCTCCGCAGGCCTTCTACAGTACAGAAAGGTCACCGTCTTCTTTCAAGAGCCTGCAAAAAGTCCCAGACCGGTGGTTCCGGTGGGAACCTTCCGACGCCTAAGTCAGTGGGTTGTAGAACAGGAAAGTTGTATATCTGTAGAGTTCGAAAGAGAAGAGTCCCCTCGCGTTGAGCTCGGGTCCTCTTTTTATACCTCTCTGGAGAGCCACGTTCTCCTGAATGGCAAGTGGGTGAGCCGTTACTGAATGGGCGCCGTGTATGCCGGTAACTGCGGGGTGCACTAGTACATGCCCGTGATTTCAGCGAGCGAGATACGCAGTAACAGATGTCTCGAATCTCGGGGTCCGTTACTTGAAGTGGGTTTCAGTGTATTTTGAAAAGTATAGCACCAAGTTATGGTTAGAGCCAGACCAAAGCCGTAGGCCGGAGCCAAAGGTCGGAGCTGGAGGCCGAAGCCAACACTGGAGGCCGGAGCCAAAGGCCGGAGCCGACGCTGGAGGCCGGAGCCAAAGATGGAGGCCGGAGCCAAAGGCCGGAGCCAAAGGCTGGAGGCCGAAGCTAAGGGCCGGAGCTGGAGGTTGGAGGCCGAAGCCAAGGGCCGGAGCCAAAGGCCGAAGCTGGAGGCTAGAGGCCAGAGCCAAGGGCCGGAGCTGGAGGCTGGAGGCCGGAGCCAAGGGCCGGAGCCAAAGGCCGGAGCTGGAGGCTGGAGGCCGGAGCTAAGGGCCGGAGCTGGAGGCTGGAGGCCAGAGCCAAGGGCCGAAGCCAAAGGCCGGAGCTGGAGGCTGGAGCCGACGCTGGGGGCCGGAGCCAAGGGCTAGGGCCGGAGGCTGGGGCCGACGATGGAGGCCATAGCCAAGGGCGGAGATAGGAATTTCAACATCTCGAAAACGAGCTATCACATCACTGATTCCGAAAATTGTGCAGAATGTTATGACGCCGCCCAAAGGAGACGATCAGCCGTATCAGATGCCCCCCGCCCCTAAGATGGGTGGGCGCACAGTCACCAACGAAAGGGGTGTTAATATCCCCTAGGTGGCTGATCTCTGTGATATCATTTCGTCCGCTCAAGCTGTTGGGATTGGGGAAGATTTTTCTCGGGCGAGGAGTTGTAAAAAGATGAGCATCATCATTGCGGTAAGGACACCGTCACCTTTTTCATTGGTGGTGTTTTTCACGTTTCTCATGCCGATGGGCTGCCGAAGCGGCTTCCAGTTGAAAGTAGACACATGGCTAGACCGGAAAGCTATGGGATGATTTGAAATGGGGCTATAAAAGGAAAAAAATCATCCTTATCCTCCCATCCCCACCTTCTCTTACGTTACAACCGTCTGCCTTGAGTCTGCAAGCGTCCATCCGCCTCCTGTGTCTGTTCCCCTCCTCGTGCTCCTTCAATCTTCAGTTCGAGCTTTCCAAGTTAGTTCCCATGGCTTCTTCACCTTCCTACTCTATTTCTGATTCTGGGGGTCATTCCCCCATTCCTTCTCAACCTTCTGCTTCCTTACCGAGTCGTTGGACCACCCCGTCTTCTAACCACACTTCACCAGAATAGCGGCGGTCGGCCAGACACCCCGCAACCGGGGGTCGGCCGGCCATCGGACGAACCTCTTCCCGACGCCGTCCGGCAGCCGCTGATCCTTTCAGCACTGTCAAGGAGTCCCCCGAGTGGACTGCCTCCACCATGTATGCTCAAGAAATACTGAACTTAGGAGCCAAATACAATTTCCCTCCAAACGTACGTTTGTCCTACCCCGCTCCTAATGACAGGGTAACCTCTTCCCGTCCTGGAAGGGTTGCCTTGTACGGAGCCTTCTTTAAGGCAGGACTTTGATTACCCATTCACCCTTTCATCCTCAATCTTCTAGATAGGTATTCTTTAACACCCTCCCAATTAGTCCCTAATTCCATCCGGAGCATCGTTGGTTTTCTGATTCTTTATCATCTGCAAGGTATAGAGGCTAGCATTTCCTTATTTTGCAGTTTCTATACCCTCCGCAAGCAAACGGGTTGGTGGTCCTTCACCCAAGACCCACTAGGATCTTCAAATTGTATCTTCCCACCTCTGCTAAAGGGTGGAAAGATAAGTTTTTCTTTGCCAATGTCGAGGGGATGAGCGGAAGCTGGGGGACACCAAACACTGACGCCAATAGGGATTCTTCCATCCTTCCGAGGGATCGAATGGCCTTTGGGCAACTTCTAACTGCCGATGTCCCTCGGTGCAATCAGCTTCTGACTGATGAAAACCTCTGCCTCGCCGGCCTTATTCCATCTAGCGGTGAGCACTTGATTACTCACCTCCTTCCCCTCTTCTTCTGTTCTTTTCATTTATTTTTATTTATTATTATTTTTATTTTTTTAAACTCCTTTCCTGTTTTTTGATATAGGGATGACGCTATCACTCTGTGAGATTAGGAAAGCCGCTACCAGGAAGAGGAAGGCCAAGGGGAATGGGGCCCCCGCCGAGAGGAGGGTCGTCGCCAAGATTCCCAAGAGGACCGACGCCGGAAGGGCCGAAGCCGGTAGGGCTGAGGTCATGGAGCCTTTGCACGGGCATGAGGCGGTGGAAGCCCAAGCCGACGAGCCCATGAGGAATGACACAGTATGGGCCGAAGCTAGCGGAGAAGTTGGGCGGAAAGAGGAGGGAAGAAGCGATTTGCCTTCGCCAGCACCGGCTCCCCCTCCTGTTATTCTGCTCGATACCTCTCCAGAGCGAGTTGTGAAAGCACCGTCGCCCCCGCCCGAAGCCGTCGAGATGGAGCCGGCTCACTCAACTACAAAGCCGACTCCAGCTGCTGTTATATCCCCAAGGGGGCAACAACCGAGGCGCCTCCACCAGCGAAAGTGCCGGGGGTGGTAGAGTCGGAGGTAGAGTCCTCCAACGCGGCCCCCATGTCAGTGGAAGCGAAGGGCGTTGATCCTTCCTTCCAATCGATTTTGGCAAATTATAGTCGCTGGGGCGAGAGAGCACTGAATGAGGCATCCGTGTCCGAGGTGCAGGAGTTCCTCCGTCATCAGGGGAGGGCTACCTTCTTTTGAGAGGCATCTGTGGCGCACCTCTGAGTGAGTTTTGCGTCGAGACAGAGCCGGCCCACTTAAACACCCTATCCAGGCGTTGAATTCTATGATTGCCATGAGGGACATGTGGGCCCTGGGCGATGCTGCTCTCGATCAATCGTTGGAGGAGATGTGAGAACTCCGAGCCAGGGTAGAGAGGGCAGAAATGGCCTTGGAGGATACCCGAGCAGAAACCGCTCAGGCGCTTAAGGGCGAAGCCGAAGCCCTCTGGCTAAGAGCCAAGAAGGCAGAAGAGGAATTAGAAATCACCCAACGCAAAGCGGCCAATGAGTTAGATAATGCTCAGGTGGCCGAAGAAAAACAAAGGGTAGCGGAGGAGAAATTGGTGGTGGCAGAGTCGGAAGTGTACATGCTGAAGACCCGATTACACTCCACCACCATTGAGATAGGGGTGGCCGAAGAGAGGGCCGAGAATGTGGAGGAGATTGCCCGCCAGTCCGATGCCAAAATTGCTGATTTAAAGACGACGACGATCAAAGCTGAGAAGAAAGTCGCCGAGGCCGAGAAGAAGGCTGTGGAGGCCGAGAAAAAGGCTGCAGAAATCGAGCAAAAGGTTGCAGAAGCCGAGCAGAGAACCTCCGAGGTGGAGAAGAGAGCTACAGAGGCCGTAAAGAACTTCAGAAAGTCTAGCACCTTTAGCAGGGAATTTGCTGAGTCGACAGCTTTTGCATATGAGGGCGGCTTCCAAGACTGCAAGGAAAAAATCCAAAAACTCTATGGCCTTAAAGGGATCGAAGGGTTGGAGCCAGATGACGTCCCAGAAGATGACAACTTAGCTCCAGACGATCCCTAGTCTTTTTCACTTTGACTGTAATGCTTCAAGTTCGATTTAAATCGGCGATTTTGTAAACTTTGGCTATTAATGAATCTTTTGATCTGTAATGTTTATATCTTGGTTCATAATTGGGTCGCTAGTGTGTGAATTGACGCGAACCAAAAACCTATGGCCAAAAATTATGATACGATTCCCTTTTTGAGGGACATTAGAAAATCAATTAGAGAACTGATGCGGGATCAGTCTTGGTTGCAGACACAAGGGTCAAAGCACTTAGAGTAGGACCACGTTTGTGTGAATGCAAAGTCGTTCAGTGCCAACACGAGGTTGGATAAATACCAACGCAGAGCGGGGCTTAAGTGCCTGCGCGGAGCCGAGCTAAGGGCCTGCGCGGAGCCGGGCTAAGTGCCGACGCAGAGCCGGCTTCAAGTGCCGACATGGAGCCGGGCTTCAAGTGTCGATGCGGAGCCGGATTTAGGTGCCGACGCGGAGCCGGGCTTCAAGTGCCGATGCGGAGCCGGGCTTTAGGTGCCGACTCGGAGCCGGGCTTTAAGTGCCGATGCGGAGCCGGGCTAAGTGCCGACGTGGAGTCGGGCTAAGTGCCGACACGGAGCCGGGCTTCAAGTGCCGACGCGTAGCCGGGCTTCAAGTGCCGACGCGGAGCCGGGCTTTAGGTGCCGACGTGGAGCCGGGATTCAAGTGCCGATGCGAAGCCGGGCTTTAAGTGCCGATGCGGAGCTGGGCTTTAAGTGCCGATGCGGAGCCGGGCTTTAGGTGCCTACACGGAGACGGGCTTTAAGTGCCGACGCGGAGCCGGACTTCAAGTGCCGATGCGGAGCTGGGCTTTAGGTGCCGACGCGGAGCCGGGCTTCAAGTGCCGATGTGGAGCTGGTGCTTTAAGTGCCAACGCGGAGTCGGGCTTTAAGTGCCAACACGGAGCCGGAATTTAAGTGCCGATGCGGAGCTGGGCTTTAGTGCCGATGCGGAGCCAGGCTTTAGTGCCGATGTGGAGCTAGGCTTTAGGTGCCGATGCGGAGACGGCTTTAAGTGCCAACGCAGAGACGGGCTTTAGGTGCCAACGCAGAGCCGGGCTTTAGGTGCCGACGTGGAGTGCCGCGTGGGCTTTAAAGTGCCGACGTGGAGCCGGGCTTAATTGAGAAGCCAGAATGCTTAAACACTTTTGTTAGTGCAAAAGGATGAACGACAATTAGAGGCTAATGTTTAAAACAAATATGACAATGGGTTACTGATAATACCGCCTGAGATTATCCGCATTCCAGGTATGAGGGAGGGGTGTCCCGTCTATTTCTTCGATCCGGTAAGCTCCGTGATGAAGTGCCTGGGTGACCCGGTAAGGCCCTTCCTAATTGGGGGATAGCTTGCCTCCCTCCATAGGTTTGGAGACTGCAGCTCGCCTGAGGACCAAATCTCCCGGGAGAAACGTCCTGGGACGGACTCGGGCGTTGTAGTACTTTGCAATCCTTTGTCGGTAAGAGGCCATTCTGATTCGTGCTTGATCGCGAAGCTCTTCGATGAGGTCAAGGTTAGCCCTTAGTTGACTGGGATTGTCATCTTCATTGTACGACTATGTCCGGGGACTAGGGACATCGATCTCCACTGGGACGACGACTTCTGTTCCGATAATAAGGCTGAATGGAGTCTCTTCAGTGGGAGCACTGGGCGTTGTGTGATAAGCCCACAGTACATTCGGGAGCTCTTCTACCCATCTCCCCTTGAAGTTGTCCAAGCACGTCCTGAGTCCTTGTAAGATTGTACGATTCATCACTTCGGTAGCCCCATTAGTTTGCGGGTGACCAACAGAAGTGAACCTTTGGTGTATTCCCAGTTCAGCACAGAAGTCTTTGAATGGGCCATTGTCGAACTAGCGTCCGTTGTTGGTAACGAGCGTGTGGGGTAGTCCAAATCGGCAAAAAATGAACTTCCAAAAGAAACTCCTCACCTTAGCTTCAGGAATCTTGGCTAGCGCTTCAACTTCCACCCACTTAGTTAAATTATCGATGGCGACAAGCAAGTACCTCCGTTGGCCAGAAGCAAGAGGAAAAGGTCCCAAGATGTCCATCCCTCATTGGGAAAACGGCCATGGAGCAGTTAAATTATCGATGGCGACAAGCAAGTACCTCCGTTGGCCAGAAGCAAGAGGAAAAGGTCCCAAGATGTCCATCCCTCATTGGGAAAACGGCCATGGAGCTGATAGAGGGCTCAGTCGAGAAGTTGGTTGTCATTGGATGTTGGCATGCCGCTGGCAACTATCACATTTCTGGACTAGCTCGGCCGCGTCCTCCTGCATGGTGGGCCAGTAATAGCCTTGGCGTTGGGCTTTGTAGGCCAGTGCTCTGCCCCCCAAGTGGCTTCCGCGGATACCTTCATGGATCTCTCAGAGGATGTAATCGGCATCTATGGGGCCAACACATCTCAAGAGGGGATGGGAGAAGGACCTTCGATACAGCTGCCCGTCGAACATTAGGAACTTGTGTATTCACCGTTTGAAGATCTTGACTTCAGTGGGGTTGGTTGGTAGGGCTCCAGTAGTAAAGTACTTAGTGTAGGCATCCATCCAAGAAGGCTCTCGGCGGACTGGCATGGATTCTTTTATTGTGTCAATGCTCGGGGTCTCCAGGCGCTCCATATAAGTTCTTCCTAAGGTTCCGTCGGCCGATGTAGCTAGACGAGACGCGTCGGCTCTGGCGTTCTCCTTCGGGGAATGTAACTGATGCTGAAACGGGTTAAGGGGGAGACCTGCGACTGCACCATACTCAGGTAACGTGACATGATGGGATCTCGTGCCTTGTATTCCCCCTTTATCTGGTCACAAACTAGTTGAGAGTCGGTGAAAACTCTGAGATGCTTTACCCGAGCTCACAAGCTAGCCATATTCCGGATAGTAGGGCTTCGTACTCGGCTTGGTTGTTGGTAGCTGGAAAAAGGAAACGGAGGGCGTACTCCATCACCACTCCATCGGGACTGGCTAGAATGAGGCCAGCCCTACTTTCCTGAGAGTTTGATGCCCCATCCACATGAAGGAGCCAGTCCCTCCCTTCTTCCTTGATTTCATCATCTGAAGGGCTTGCACGGGTTTCTTCCCTTTGTTCTTTTGTCCAGGTGCCTTCGACCAAGAAGTCCGCTAAGACTTGGGACTTCATAGCTGTCCTGGGCCAGAACGATAGATCGAATTCTCCCAACTTGACCGTCCACTTTGCTAGCCAGCTAGAAGTATCAGGACGGGACAGGACCACCTTGAGCGGCTGGTCGGTGATAACCACGATCGGGTGAGCTTAGAAATAGGGCCTAAGGCGTTGGGCGGAGACGATCAGTGCAAAGATGACCTTTTCGACTTTCGAGTACCTTGTCTCCGCATCATGCAGCACCTTGCTGGTGTAATACACTGGCTTTTGCATCCCATCGGCATCCATGCGCACCAGCACGGAACTAACTGCTTCGGAGGAAGCCACGAGGTACAAGAAGAGTTCTTCTCCACTCCTTGGCTTGGACAGCAGTGGTGGGGCAGATAGGAATTCTTTTAATCCTTTGAAGGCCTCCTAACACTCCCTGGTCCACTCGAAACCATTGACTTGGCGTAGTGCCTTGAAGAAAGGTAAACACCTCTCCGCAGACTTGGACAGGAAACGGCTCAGGACCGCTACCCTTCTGGCCAAACATTGCACTTCTTTCTTATTGGAGGGAGATTTCATGTCCAAGATGGCTCGGACTTTATCGGGATTCGCCTCTATTCCTCGTTGGGTCACCATGAAACCCAAGAATTTGCTGGCCGTCACCCTAAAGGCACACTTACGGGGGTTAGCATCATCCTATACCGGCGGAGGTTATCAAAAGTCTCCGTCAGATCGGCGATATGGCTGGTGGCGTGGATGCTCTTTGTCAGCATGTCGTCCACGTATACCTCCATATTGCATCTGATCTAGCTCTCAAAGACTTTGTTCATCAGCCTCTGGTAGGTGGCTCCGGCGTTCTTTAGTCCAAACGGCATCACCTTGTAGCAGTAGATTCCTTCTCAGTTATGAAGGAGGTAGCCTCCTCGTCTGCGGGTTTTATCCTGATTTGGTTGTACCCAGAGAAGGCATCCATGAAACTAAGTGTTTCATGGCCAGATGTGGCGTTTACTAGTTGATCGATTCGGGGTAGAGGGAAGCTATCCTTCGGGCACGCTTTGTTAAGATCGGTGAAGTTTACACACATCCTCCAACTCCCGTTGGCCTTGCGGACCATCACGATGTTGGCCAACCAATCGGGGTATCGAACTTCCCGAATGTGGCATGCAGCTTTTAGTTTACGGACTTCCTCATCGATAGCCTTTTATCTATCCAAAGCGAAACTCCTCTTCTTCTGTCGGACAGGTCGGCATTTTGGCTTGAGGTTGAGTTGGTGAGTGATTATCTCCTCGGGGATTCTTGGCATATCAGACGACGACCATGCAAAGACGTCGGAGTTGGCGCACAAGAAAGCAAGGAGCTGATCGTGGGCCTCCTCTGGAAGCAATGCCCCGACTTGGATGGTCTTCACAGGGTCGTCTCCCAAGGGAAAAGTTAGGAGGTGCTCGGCCGCTCCCCTCTCTTCTCCACCTCTCGGGGGTCAGTCAGTTTAGGTGCAGTCACCGATGTGGTCTCTTGTGGACTAGGGGCTAGGTGGTAGCAGAGTGGCAACGGGTTTTGCTCTCCCCTCATTTCTCCTATTCCTTTGTTGGTGGGAAACTTCACAAGTAGCCTTTTGGTGGAGATGACAGCATCCAACAGGTTTAAGCCAGGTCTCCCCAAAATAGCATTGTACGCCAAGGGGACCCGCACCACCAAGAAGTTCATAAGAACTATGCTCTGGCGTGGTGGGGTTCCGGCTGTGACTGGAAGAGTGATTTCCCCTTCGATCCGGACTAAATCCCCGGTGAAGCCCATCAGCGGATTGGTGACAAGCAGAAGAGAACTTGCAGGTAAACTCATTCTAACACAAGCGTCGTAACTTAAAACATTCACTGAGCTTCCACTATCAACCAAAATCCACTTTACAGGATGTTTGGCGATCGTCATAGAGATGACGATGCCATCATCATTTTTATTCACTACCCCCTCTAGGTCTTTTTTGAAAAAAGGAATTACAGGATTGTCATCTTCCTCTCGTTGTCTTTTGAAACCGCTGCCTGCCCCCCAGGAGATCATGGCCACCATCTTCTCTGTTGGGGCATTGTCCAAGGCAATCTGCTGCGTGGGAGGTGCTGACGGACCCGTGGTTGTAGGGTTCCCCCGGTGGACGAACTTGCTCAGATGGCCTTGCTGGACAAGCTCCTCAATAGCTTTTTTCAGTTGGTGGCAATCTTTAGTGTCGTGGCCATAGTCTCTGTGATATCAGCAATAGACTTCTTTGCTGCGGGGACCCCTGACTTCATTGGAGGTGGACGCCGAAAGTAAGGCTCTTCCTCGATCTCTAACAAGATGTAAGATATCAGAGCGAGGAGGGGTGTGAAATGCTCCTTGGAAACTAGTGTTTGGGGCCGGCTATCCACGCGATGAGACGACTCAGGCTTTCTGGACCATCCTCCAATGGGTTCTATGGGTGCTGACTTCTTGCTAGAACTTTTGTCGGCCTCCCTTTTGGAAGAACCTGCTTCGTCGGCGTGAATGTACTTCTGTACCCGGCTTAGCAGCTCGGTGTAGGAGCCGGGGGGCTTTTTATCTAGAGAATACGCAAATCTGGATGGGCGGAGTCCTCGCTTCAGCACGAGAGTGGCTACAGAATCCTCCAAGTTATAGACCTCGAGCGTGGCCTCCTTGAACCGAGCCATGAAATCGTTCAGAGTTTCCTCGCTCCTTTGTTGGACAACGAATAAGCTATCGGCAACTCGAGGGATCTTTCGACATGCATCGAAGTGGGCCAGGAAAGATCGCTTGAGTTGCTTGAACGAGTTGATGCTGCATGGTGGCAGACGAGAGTACCATGCATGTGCCGCCTTTCGAAGTGTGGCTGGAAAAGCAACACACAGGAGAGGGTCCGTCGCCCCCTGGACCTGCATGAGGATCTTGTAACTCTCCAAGTGGTCTAGGGGGTCCATCGTACCGTCATACGGGTCCAGCTGAGGGAGACAAAACCGGGGTGGGACCGGTTCCTCCATGATGCGATGCGAAAGAGGTGGACGACAGTTGTAGTCCACTCCGTTTGGGTTGGCGATCCGGCGGTTGAGTTCCTCCAATCATTGATGATACTCGTCGAGCCGTTGCTCAGCCCGACGAGCGGCCTTCTTGCTCGAGTCTCCTTTAAAAGTGTCAAAGGAAGAGGATGGAGAGGCCCACCGGTGTATTGGGTGCAATCGCCGTGGCTCCTTCTCACTGCGTCGCCTACGAGAACGATTGGAATGACGAGAAAGGGACCATCGCCGTTTCGAGGTTTCTTGACAGCGAGACCTCGGGGACGAGTGGTGGGAGGCCTCAGGAGGGGTCCTTCCCTGATGAGGTTGAATGGTTTCATGGCCTTCCTCGCGGGGCGGAGGGGGCTGAGACGGCGGCCCAGGTACGGCAACAAAGCAATGCTCCTGCAGTCCCCGTACCACCGTCATCAGATCCTGCACTTGATGGGCCAGGGCATCTAGCTGATCGAACTGGCTAACCTGTGGTGGTGCAGGAGGTGGAACATGGAGGTTGTCCTCCGATTGTTCAGCCTGCGGGATACGCTCCGCAGCCTGACTAGTAGAAGCTTCCTGAGCTCACATGGTTACCATCGTCTTCCTTGCAGGGGTCGTAGATACGTTAAAGAAATGTTCACCTGCCCCCCCCTTCCTGGCGCGCCAATCTGTTGCTGCCAAACCACTTGCAATGACCATCGGGTGAGCTGGGATCTCCGCAGGCCTTCTAGAGTATAGAAAGGTCACCGTCTTCCTCCAAGAGCCTGCAAAAAGTCCCGGACCGGTGGTTTCAGTGGGGACCCTCTGACGCCCAAGTCAGTGGGTTGTAGAACAGGAAAGTTGTATATCAGTAGAGTTCAAAAGAGAAGAGTCCCCTCGCGTTGAGCTCGGGTACTCTTCTTATACCTCTCTAGGGAGCCACGTTCTCCTGAATGGCAAGTGGGTGAGCTGTTACTGAATGGGTGCCGTGTATGCCGGTAACTGCGGGGTGCACTAGTACCTGCCTATGATTTCAGCGAGCGAGATACGCGGTAACGATGTCTCGAATCTTGGGGTCCGTTACTTGAAGTGGGTTTCAGTGTATTTTGGAAAGTATAGCACCAAGTTATGGTTAGAGCCAGACCAAAGCCGTAGGCCAGAGCCAAAGGTTGGAGCTAGAGGCTGGAGCCGACACTGTAGGCTAGAGCCAAAAGGCCGGAGCCGACGCTGGAGGCCGGAGCTAAAGCTGGAGGCTGGAGCCAAAGGCCGGAGACAAAGGCCAGAGCCGACGCTGGAGGCCGGAGGCCGGAGCCAAAGGCCAGAGATAAAGGTCAGAGCCAACGCTGGAGGCCGGAGCCAAAGGCCGGAGCCAAAGGCCAGAGCCGACGCTGGACGCCGGAACCAAAGGCCGGAGCTGGAGGTTGGAGGTCGAAGCCAAGGCCGGAGCTAGAGGCTGGAGGCCGAAGCCAAGGGCCGGAGCCAAAGGCCAGAGCTGGAGGCTGGAGGCCAGAGCCAAGGGCCGGAGCCAAAGCCGGAGCTGGAGGCTGGAGCCGACGCTGGAGGCTGGAGCCAAGGGCCGGGGCCTGAGGCTGGGGCCGACGATGAAGGCCGTAGCCAAGAGCGGAGATAGGAATTTTAACATCTCGAAAACGAGCTATTACATCATTGATTCCGGAAATTGCGCAGAATGTTATGATGCCGCCCAGAGGAGACGATCAGCTGTATCAATGATTATTAAAATCTTTTGATATTAATTTCTAGAAAGAAATAGTTATCTCAAAGCATTCACAAGAATTCAATTCTTGAAATTTATAAGAGAATTAAATTCATAGATTAAATCTACAGAAGATGATAAGATTTAAACGTTATTGAATTTAATTCATAAAGATAAAAGGTTATCTTTACATAATAAAATATAATTTTACTTTAATAATGAGTAATTAATAAATTCGTTGGTCTCACCATTGGTTTAGCACCATGAGAGTTCAACGGTACCTCGAGGTGCTTTAATTTTGTCCCCCTATGGGTGGTGTCCGTTCAATTCAATAACAAGGCTATATCTCTTAGGATAAATTTCTAGATGTATTTCAAGCCTGACCTACCCTACGGCTAGAAATTTGAAATGGTGGGTCTTACTCATAAAGATATGAGATCAAATGTGTTGATTATATTTTTGCCCAAGCCTTTTCTAATTCGGTAGTTAATAAGTATAGAAATAAGAAGTTATTTTAGAAACATACTTATTAATCGAGAAGAGTCTCGGTTTAACTAAGTGTGCAAGCTGACCTACCCTATGGTGGCAGACTTGTACATGGCTATTTGAATTATTGAGGGAATAGAATATGAGCTTATCTTATATTTTTCCTAAATTATTCAATTTTTTGAATATCTATTCCAAAAACTTATAAACATTCATCTTGACTAATTTTTCAGAAAATGGCTTTGAACAATCACATTACTTCTCTACTTTCTAGCAACACCCTAACTAAGGAAAACTATCCCAAATAAAAAATTGATCTTGACAACATTTTGACTTTTGAAAACATCAAATTTGGTATCATTGAGCAAACCCTCGCTGCTAGTCATAATGTTAGAGAATATTATGACAAGTGGCAAGTTGCTACCAACTAAATGAAAGAGAAGAAAAATAGTAATTGTAATTTACTTGTACTTGAAGCTTGTCTAGTTGAGGTTGATACCTCCTCCTGGATAATTGATTTAGGGATGACAAATCATGTTTATTTTTCTATGCAAATTCTTCGTTCTTCGAGAGAGCTTTCTGATGGTGAGTTGACAATGAGGGTTGGCAATGGGGCTATGGTATCGGCCAAGGCAGTTGTAACTGCCCATTTTTTATTTGGAGAGAAATTTCTTATTCTGAATGATGTTTATTTCATTCCAAACTTTTTTAGAAATTTGATTTCAGTATCTAAACTTATGAACAATGCTATGAAATTTTATTTAATGGAAATGTTATTTCAGGTTCAAGAAATGGTCTTGAAATTTGTCATAGATGTTTAGTCGACGGGTTATATGTTTTATTGCCTTATGAAAATGTTTCTTACAATACTGAACAATTTAAAATAGCTAATCCTAAGTCTAACAAAAAACAAAAGGTAATAAACAGTGATAATAAATATATCTTTGGCACCTTAGGCTTGGTCATATTAACCTTGATAGGATAAACAGACTTGTGAAGGATGATCCTCTGAGAGAGCTAAGTGTTGGCACTCTTCCTATATGTGAGTCCTGTTTAGAAGGTAAAATGACCAAAAGATCTTTCTTTGCAAGGGACCAAAGGGCTAATGAGCCACTAGAGCTAGTATATTCGGATGTGTGTGGACCATTCAACATACAAGCTAGAGGTGGTTATGAGTACTTTGTTACTTTCATTAATGATTACTCTAGATATGGTTTCATTTACCTAATGCAAAGAAAATCTGAGACTTTTTGGAAAGTTTCAGGAATTTCGAGCAGAAGTTGAAAAACAATTAAGTAAATCATTGAAAACACTGTGATCAGATCGAGGTAGAGAATACCTTGATATAGAATTTAAGGATTACCTTATTGAGCATGAAATTATTTCACAGATCACAGCTCTGAAAACTCTGCAGCAAAATGGTGTTGCAGAAAGGAGGAACCAGATATTGTTAGATATGATCAGATCAATGATTAGTTATTCCTCACTACCGATATCATTTTGGGGATATACCTTACAGATGGCAATGCATATTTTGAATGTTGTACCATCTAAATCTATATCCAAGACACTCTTAGAGATGTGGAATGGGCGTAAACTGAGTTTGCATCATTTTCTCATATGGATGTGTCCAGTTTATGTTCTTAAGGGAAAATCTAGGAAGCTAGAACCACGAACCATGAACAGAAATGTGTCTATTCGTTGGCTATCCAAAGGAAACTAGAGGAGGTTTGTTTTATAGTCCATAAGAAATGAAGGTGTTTGTGTCACAAATACCACTTTTCTTGAAAATGTTATATACATAAATTCAAAAATTGAAGTAAAGTTGTACTCGAAGAGTTACTCAAAGATCAGATCATCACTCAATCAATAAGAGTTGTTGAAATTAGGAAAGAAGAAACCATAACACCTAGTCAGGATATTATAGTGCCTAGATGTAGTGGGAGGATTATCGGAACCCCAGCCCGCTATAGACAGGATAGCGAAGAAAATGTTGTGGTAGCTGATACCAACGATGATGATCCATCTTCATACCAGCATACGATGGATGATCCTGATAAAGACAAATGGCTAGAAGCCATGAACCAAGAAATAAAGTCTATGTACTTTAACTCTGTCTGGAAACTTGTAGATCCACCTAAAGATGTTGGGCCCATTGGATGTAAATGGATCTTAAAGAAGAAAAGGAGGTAGAGACCTTCAAAGCTAGACTTGTAGCAAAGGGTTATACCCAAAAGGAGGGAGTTAACTATGAAGAGACTTTCTCCCTAGTTGCCATGTTAAAGTCCATCAGCATTCTCTTATCCATAGCTGCCTGTTTTGATTACGAAATATGGTAGATGGACATCAAGACAGCCTTTCTGAATGGCTATTTAGAGGAGTCCATATATATCGAACAATTAGAGGGGTTCATTGTTAAAGATCAGGAGCAGAAAGTCTATAAGCTTAACAAGTCCATCTATGGACTCAAACAAGCCTCCAGCTCTTGGAACATTAGGTTTGATGAAACTATTAAAACCTATGGCTTCGAGCAAAATGTTGATGAACCTTGTGCATACAAGCTCATTAATGAAAAAGTAATTTTTTTAGTACTTTATGTAGATGATATCTTACTCATTGGAAATGATATGAAAATATTATCTAACGTAAAGAGATGGCTGGCTAAACAATTCCAAATGAAAGATTTGAGAGAGGTGAGTTATGTTCTTGGTATCCAGATCATTAGGGATAGAAAGAACAAACTCCTAGCACTGTCTCAGGCATCTTATATTGATAACGTGCTGACTCATTTCTCTATGCAGAATTCCAAGAAGGATCTTCTTTCGATCCGACATGGAATTATTCTCTCTAAAGGATGGTGTCCTAAGACACCACAAGAAGAAGAGGACATGAGATGGATTCCATATGTATCGGCAGTTGGAAGTCTAATGTATGCTATGCTATGCACTAGACTAGACATCTGCTATGCAGTGGGAGTTGTTAGTCAATTCTAGTCAAACCCTGGGATAGAGCACTGGATGGCAGTAAAGCACATTCTCAAGTATCTTCGAAGAACGAGAAATTATATGCTTGTGTATTCAGGAGGAGACCTGAACTGCTTAGGATACACTGATTCTAATTTTCAATCAGATAAAAATTCTCGAAGGTCGATATCTGGATCAGTATTAATACTTGGTGGTACAGCAGTTGTCTAAAGAAGTGTCAAATAATCTAGCATTGCTGACTCTACCATGGAAGCTGAGTACATAGTGGCTTGTGAAGCAGCTAAAGAATCAGTTTTGCTTAAAAAGTTCTATACTGACTTGGAAATTGTTTCAGGAATGACTATGTCATTAACATTATTATGTGATAATAATGGTGCCGTGGCTAATTCAAGAGAACCCAGAAGCCATAAAAGGGGAAAGCATATCGAGAGAAAATACCATTTCATCATAGAGATAGTGCATCGAGGTGATGTCAATGTTATGAAGATAGCATCGGAACAAAATTTGGCCAATCCATTCATAAAGACGCTGCATGAGAAGACGTTCAACAAACATCTTACAGGAATGGGATTAAAAGATATGTCACATCTGTTTTAGGGCAAATGAAAGATTATTAGGAACAGTGCCCTTGAAATCAGATATATTTATACTTTTAAAATTTTGAATTAATAAAAGAAGCATTTTTCTTCAATCTTGCCTCGTTTATATGAAAGATGAATGTTTATATGAAAATTCAAAATATATTATGAGACTGTAATTTTAGTATAATGTATACAAGATGATTAAAATTATAGCTAATATATTTAAATATGTTCATGATTGATAGAAGTACGGATCTTCTAACACTAATCACTAATATGGTTCATGAACATTATGAATGTGACAATTTTATCCAGATTGTTGTGTAAAGATACTTAGTGAAGGTATTATATATAATAAGATTATGTAGGACTTGGACTAACATAATTTGAATCTTTATTTAAGACCGTTATAAAGAATTCAATTTATGTCATAAGATGATCATATGTAAATCAACCTTAATCCTGATTTAATCATAGACTCCTTGATTGTGCTATTGAATCTTTTGATTTGTTTGTTAAAGCTCATTTGATGTTGGGCCCAATAGTTACATCTTGGAGGTTTAATAACACATTGGCTTGTGAATGTGATTTAAAGATATGGAATCCATGGCTTTTGAAAAAAAAAACTTAAAATTAGTTTCCTTAAGTGTTGATTATATAGCTAAACAATTATGTGTGCAATTTATGATTTGATCATAAATTAACTGTTTAACTAGTGAATCAATAGTACTTAAGGAACAAGAGATAATTAGAGGGATACAACGGTTATTTTTTCTAGCTCTAATTATGAACTAATTATGGAGGGTTAAATTATATGTAATGATTATATCAATAGACAACTCAAGTTTTTGAGTAAAATTAATCTGTAATTTTAAGAGTGCGAGTTTTTAGTGAAATAACTTCGAGATTAATAAACTGAATAAATAAATAAAGAGTTTAATTGAGTTTATTCAAGTTTATTGGAGCTTGAAATTATGGGTCCATGGTCCGCACACCGTCTTAAGTTATATTCTTGGATTAAATAATTAATGTGATTAATTAATTATTTTTCTTAAATAAAATGTTTATTAAAACTTTATAATAAAGAGTTTATTATGAAGATAAATAAAAATAATGTGATTATTTTTTTCACATTTATTTTGGTGCAATAAGTTAGTTATTAGATAAAATAAAAATATGTTTAGACACATTATTGATATAATAATTGATATGAATCGTTGCACATAAATGTTATTGTGAAACATCATACAAGAAAATTTTGCTCTTATAAATGGCACATATTTTGAGTTGATGGAGAGAGAAAATTTTAATTTTGATATTTTTGATAATATGATTATTGAGCATATTAAAATAAAATAATAAATTTGATTTATTAGATATTTGAAATTAATAATATCTAAAATTATTAAATGAAATTTGATAATTTAGATATTATTATATTTAATTTAGATATTATTTATAAATTAGTTGCAAATAAAAAATAACTTTTTCCTTGATATGATCAAGGAGTTGACGTACATGTGAGAATTATTCTCATGTGGTCAAAATAGGTTGTAACAGATAAAGATTATCTAAATTAAATTAATTTAAAATAGATTTTTTCTGTAGAGCCTATAAATATGCCATAAGGTCGACTTTCAGAGAATGGTAAAAAATGAAACAAAAGTTTCTCTCCTTTTCTCTCTTATGTTATGTGCACCAGAGTTATGAGAAATATAGAAATACAAAAGTGAGCCCACTCTCATTATTCGATAATGATCTTGAGAAAGGTGAGAAAGGCTCTGATTTTATTTTATTTTGCAGGTATTTTGTGAAGTATCTTGGCCCATAAACTCTACCGTGAGATTCTTCCTCAATAGCTTCGAATCTGGTAGTAGGATTACGGGTGCAACTCGGGCTAATGAAACTCGGGTTTTCCTCAACCCTAACCCTAACCCTATTTGTAAAATGTCAACCCTAACCCTAACCCTAACCCTATTTTAAAACCTCAACCCTAACCCTATTTTTAAAAATCGGGTTCGGGTTGAGTTTCGGGTTAGAATTCGGGTTGATAGAAAAAAAAAATATGACAATCTGAAACAAACAAGCTTAACATTGCATAAATAAGCTAAAGTTTGAAACAAATAAGCTTTACATTGTACAAACAAGCTGAAGTTTGAAACAAACAAGCTTCACATTTCAAATTACATGTCTAAAAATATACATCTTTTACATAAGACTAAACAAAAAAAGTACATTCTTAAACCAAAACATATCCAAAGTAATCCAAATATTGCATAATATTTCAATAGCCACTATATGCATTGATGAAGTCACATTTATCCTTTGGAAGCAGAAAATATTGAGACGATATAAAGAGCTAGTTAGAAGACCACATAAGTCTGGTATGAGAGATATTTTTCAAGTAGCGAGACTGCATTCGCCATCTAAAGCTCTCTGATTTTTACTCATCACCCCTTTCCAGATGTTTTAGTTTTCTGCTCATCACCTCTTCCCAGATGCTTTCATAAAATTTTGGCAAACTTCATATTAGAAGTTACAAATGTCTCGAAGAAGATAATTAAAAAAAATAAAGATACTAGTTTGGCCCACCAATATTACATGATAAAATGCAAAGGTTAAAGGTATATTGCTCATTTTAAAAGGTAATGAAGGTTTTGGTGGAATGTTCATACCAAGAATCATCACTTCCACAAAACTATTATCAGCACTACATGCTTTAAACTTAACAAACAAGGCTAAATTATCACTTCCACAACACCAGTGGGCCTGCTGCTTGTGGCTTTGCGGGTTCGGGTTTTCTCGGGTTCGGGTTAAGCAAACTAGAGTTTGAGTACTGCTACAAATCGGGTTCCGCGGGCCGGGTTCGGATTGAACCCGGCCCAAGTTGCACCCCTAAGTAGGATGCGTCTGCTTCTTCGAGACTTCAACATATCAGTATGTTTTATATTTAAAAAAATTATATGATAATTTTTTCTTTTGATATGATAATATTAATTTTATGCATGTTAAACGATCCACATGTTTTCACTGCACATATATATGATGATATATATATATATATATAATTTTTTTTATAAATTCCAACACTTAAACGGTATCAACTTTAAGCCCTCGGGATGGTTCTCTTTTTTTTTTTTTTTTTTGTAACAAACGGGCGTTCACACTAATCTCGTGCGAGACAGCCCAGTAATATCAGAGTACAAGGGATGGTTCTCTTCGTTGTTCCAATTCGATTCGAAGTTCGTCCTCTTTCCTTTCCTCTATATGTTGCCTTGAGCTCCCAGCTCCCCTTTCCATTTCTCCTTCACGTCCGATTTCTCCTCCGTTCCTTCATATCCACTTACTTTTCCTTTAGGTCTTAGCTGAAACAAGAACAATGGGAGGCTTACGACAGTAGCTCAATTGGAACCAATATAAGGAGGTGGAGATGCGAACGTGAGGGAAAGGAGGAGTCGGACATGAGGAGCAATGGACGCAAGTGTGATAGATGGAATTTGATTTTGAATCACCAGTTCAAAAACCCTGGAACTCTCCAATATTTATCGCACACCCACTTTGCCGATTTTAACCAGTAGCCAATGGTGGATGTTGCTGCCAAATCACGAGCGATGAACGTCGGGTAGGATAGGATTGCTACGTGCGCAGAGAGGTCGCCGTCTTCCTTCTAGAGCCTGCAAAAAGTCCCAGACCGGTGGTTCCGATGGGGACCCTCCAACGCCCAAGTCAGTGAGTCATAGAACAGGGATATAATTTTGGTAGAATTTTTAGAGAGGAAGCCAGAGCGAGTCCCTTTGCATGGAGCTCGGGTCCTCTTTTTATACCTGTTGGGATCCCGTTTACCTCGTTCTGTTGGAACCGTCGAATCTATCCCGTTGTGATGTTTCATCGAACGGCAAGTCATTGGGCTGTTGCTGGATAAGGGCCGCTTATAGCAGTAACTGCCGATCAAGCTAACACCTGCCCATGATTTTGGTGAGCGAGGTGCTTGGCAGTAGACCTTAGATCACAGGATCGGTTGCATGACTGGTCATTGTGCATGTATAAGATACTAAAGGCTGACGCTGGGAGCCGACGCGGAGGGCCGACGCTGGGAGCCAGTGTCGGAGGCCGGAGCCAAAGTCTCAGCACTGGAGGCCGGCGCTGAGGGCCGACACTGGAAGCCAGTGCCGGAGGCCGGAGCCAAAGTCTCAGCACTGGAGGCCGGCGCTGAGGGCCGACGCTGGGGGCCAGTGTCGGAGGCCGGAGCCAAAGTCTCAGCACTGGAGGCCGACGCTGAGGGCTGACGCTGGGAACCAGTGCCGGAGGCCGGAGCCAAAGTCTCAGCACTGGAGGCCGGCGCTGAGGGCCGACGCTGGGGGCCGACGCTGGGGCCGACGCTGGGGTCGGTGCTGGAGGTATTGGGTTTTATTGTCACATCATTGCTTTCGAAAACCGCACGAAAGATAATACTATCCCGAAAAAACGGCCAGCCGTATCAGTGGATATCTAGCCATTGGTTTATAATCCAACGGCTGACATGTCGCTATATTTTTTCAATCAAGGAGCAGGTAGGAAATGACTATGATTTTTGGAGAGCACGTTCATTAATTTGGGAGGGTTTCACGTAATGCTTCAAGATGATTCTCCCTGCTGCCCTCTTTCCTCTCCGATTTGATTCAGAGCTCCTGCCCTCTATCCTTTCTTTTGCATGCTGCCCTGAGCTCCCAGCTCCCCTCTTCGTTTCTTCCTTGTGTTCTATCAAGTCTTAGTCGGAACCGAAGCAAAGGAAGGCTTACAATGACTGCTTGATCGAAACTATATAAAGGAGGTGGAAGTCCAGATGTGAGGGGAGGGTGGAGTCGGACGTGAGGAGCAATAGACACGAATATTACAATTGAAATTCAATTTTGAATCGATGATTCAAAAATCCTTGGCATTACAATATTTACCATACCAACTTCTGAAGGATGCATACCACCCACCCACTTACGTAACCGATATTAATTATAGTAGCCAATGGTGGATCTCTAACCGTCCTAATTTACAAAGCAACTATATTTTTAAATTATCATTAATGGTAGAAATTTTTATTAAGTCATTATGATGAAGCCACTTGTAAAAAGAAAAAGCCTTGATCCCCTAAGAAAATATCTGATTTATTTTAAAATAAAATTGATGCGGATAAAATTATCATTGCGCCAACATCGTGTATATGGCAAAAGGCTAGAGCCACTTTCGGCTCCTAACTTATTAACTATCATGTTAGAGAAAAGACGAACTGCCATATGATATGGCTGATGAAGCCGTGTATGAGTTAACGGTGGAAGTTGAGGCGGCCCTAGCCTTTAAGGTGGTTTCATCTCTGGAAGCGGCCCCAACCGCCAAGGCGGCCTCGTCTCCGGACTTAGCACTAGACTTCAAAGTCAGTTCTAGTCGGCCTCAGCACTGACTCGGCCCCATAGTTAGCCCTAGCATCGATTCCGAAGTTAATCTTATCATTGACTCCAGAGTTAGAACCGACGCCATCATCGGTCTCGATGCCAACATCAGAGATGGTCTCCGAACCTCGATAGGGTCGAGTAATCTCAGTACCTTGGCAGGGCTGAGCTCTATCCAAACCTCGGCAGGGCTGGGCTATTTTAGTGCCTTAGAATGGCCGAGCTATATCCGAACCTCAGAAGGGCCAAGCTATCTCAGTGCCTTGGAAGGACCGAGCTATATCTGAACCTCGATAGGACCAATCTATCTTAGTACCTCACTAGGATCAATCCTTATCCCTTCAACGTAAGCACCATTGCTGCTTTAAACCACACTGGATATCTCGGAGGATGAACCACCATGATCGTAAGAATCGCGGAATGAGCCTCACAAAATGGGAACGAGAGCCAAATACAGTACTCCATCCATGATCAACGAAATTCCAAATTTTCGATAAAGCACTCGTCAGCTTCATCAACTGCCGATCCCCGTAACTGCTGGGATTCTGGCCTTATCAGATGCTAACTCTAAAACATGCATGGGAAATCAGGTAACGGCTCACCTCCTTGGCAACGTACAAATACCAAATTCAGGACCCCCCAGGTATGCTCTCGAAGGCAATCTAAGCCCAAAATATAACTCTACCAAAGGTCATTGCTCCTAAAAAATCATCTCAAGGAGGAAGATCTTTCTGCTGGAGCCTTCTTCTCTCATTTGTTTGCTCAAAATCTCTAATGACTTGGGCATCAGAGGGTCTTCTGCAAGGATCACCCCTGTGATTCCTGCATGAGGATTGCCTTGCAGGTTCATCAAGATGGAAGAGCACTACCCGAATCCTGACGTGCACCATCTTTGGTGCCGACGCTGGGTGCCGGTCTTCGATGCCAACGCGGAGTTGGTCTTTGGTGCCGACGCTGGGTGCCGGTCTTTGGTGCCAACGCGGAGTTGGTCTTTGGTGCCGGCGCTGGGCGCCGGTCTTTGTTGCCAACGCGGAGTTGGTCTTTCGCCAATGCGGAGCTGGTCTTAGGTGCCGATGCTGGGCGCCGATCTTTGATGCCAACACGGAGTTGGTCTTTGGTGCCGACGCTGGGCGCCGGTCTTTGGTGCCAACGCGGAGTTGGTCTTTGGTGCCGGCGCTGGGCGCCGGTCTTTGGTGCCAACGCAGAGTTGGTCTTTTGCCAATGTGGAGCTGATCTTTTGCCAACGTGGAGCTGGTCTTTAGTGCCGACGCTGGATGCCGATCTTTGTTGCCAACACGGAGTTGGCCTTTCGCCAACGTAGAGTTGGTCTTTGGTGCCGACGCTGGGCGCCGGTCTTTGTTGCCAACGCGGAATTGGTCTTTGGCGCCGACGCTGGGTGCCGGTCTTCGGTGCCAACGCGGAGTTGGTCTTTGGTGTTAAGCATACTCATTTAAGAACAAGACCATGTTGATTATTCATGTATCAAACCAATTCAAATTAATGACAATAGAGTTCTATTGATAGTACCAGCGTAAGTTGTCGGCATTCCAAGTGCAAGGGAGCGGTTTCCCGTCTAGCTCTTCGACTTTGTACGCCCTATGGTGAAGTGTCTCCTTGACACGGTATGGTCCTTCCCATTTTGGTGCCAGCTTGCCCCCTTTGTCGGCTTTGACACTTCAGCTCTTCGTAGAACGAGGTCTCCCGGACGGAAAGTCTTGGGTCTCACCCGAGAGTTGTAGTGCTTGGCCACTCGCTGACGGAACACTGCCATGCGAAGCTGTGCTTGATCTCGCAATTCTTCCACCAAATCCAGATCAGCCCTCAACTGGTTTGAGTTGCTTTCTTCGCAGTATAACTCTGTCCGGGGACTAGGAGCTCCTATTTCCACTGGGATGACCGCCTCGGTCCCGAAGACCAAGCTGAAAGGGGTTTCCCCCGTAGGTGCTCGCGGCGTCGTGTGGTAGGCCCACAGCACACTGAAAGTTCT
Source organism: Calamus simplicifolius (assembly GCA_900491605.1). NCBI lineage: Eukaryota > Viridiplantae > Streptophyta > Magnoliopsida > Arecales > Arecaceae > Calamus > Calamus simplicifolius. Next base: position 467,616 of record UESW01004561.1, on the reverse strand, counting down.
TCCACCCAGCGCCCTTTACATCTATCTAGCCGAGCCCTGAGTCCTTGGAGGATGATGCAATTGGTTACCTCTGCTGCGCCGTTGGTTTGGGGATGCCCTACTGAGGTGAATCGATGATGGATGCCCAGGCCATCGCAGAATTCTCGGAAGGCCGCATTATCAAACTGTCGGCCGTTGTCCGTAACAAGGGTGTGCGGTAGCCCGAACCGGCACACTATGGATTTCCAGAAGAAAGTCCTTACTTTGGCTTCCGTGATCTTAGCAAGAGCTTCCGCCTCGATCCACTTAGTAAAATGGTCGATGACCACCACTAGGAACTTGCGTTGTCCGGAGGCAGGAGGGAACGGTCCCAGAATGTCCATGCCCCACTGTGCGAAGGGCCATGGTGCAGCTAGAGGGGTCAGTTGAGATGCCGGTTGATGTTGAATATTGGCATGCCGCTGGCAGCTGTCACATCTCTTAACGAGTTCGGAGGCATCCTCCTTCATTGTCAGCCAATAATACCCCTGACGTAAAGCTTTATATGCAAGAGCCCTGCCCCCGAGGTGGTTTCCGCATATCCCTTCGTGTATCTTCCGCAGTATATAACTGGCGTCGGTGGGACCGACACACCTGAGAACAGGGTATGAGAACGACCTTCGATAGAGCTTTCCCTCCATAATGAAAAACTTTGGGGCCCGTCTTTTCAGTTTCCTAGCTTCGGCAGGGTCTTCTGGAAGGGTGCCCTCAGTAAAGTACCGGACATAGGCATCCATCCAGGAGGGCTCCTGCTCCACTGGTACAGTTTCTCTTGGTACTTCAATACTCGGGGCTTCTAAGTGCTCCACTTAAGCCTTTCCCAACATCCCATCAGCTGAGGCGGCAATACGGGATAAGGCGTCGACTCTAGCATTCTCCTGTCGAGGAATGTAGCTGACGCTGAAATGTGTGAAGGGAGAAATTAGCGAGTGCACCATTTCTAAGTAGCGGGCCATGATGGGATCCCTTGCCTCGTATTCCTTTGTAATTTGGCCGGTGACCAGTTGGGAGTCGGTGAATGCCCTAAGGCGTTTCACCCCAAGCTCTCGAGCCAACCTTACGCCGGATAGCAAAGCTTCATATTCCGCCTGATTATTAGTGGCTGGAAAGAGGAAGCGAAGTGCACATTTGGTCACAACCCCATCCGAGTTGGCCAAGATGAGGCCTGCTCCGCTCCCTTGAGAGTTCGATGCCCCATCCACATGAAGGACCCACTCATCATCACTGGTTCCGAGGGGCTGAGTGTCCGTAGGAGGTTCTTTAGGTGGTTCCATTCCCCAGGTACATTCAACCAAAAAATCTGCCAATACTTGAGACTTCATGGCTGAACGAGGGCGAAAAGATAGATCAAACTCCCCCAGCTTGAGGGCCCACCTTGCCAGCCGGTCGGAAGTATCTGGGCGATCTAGAACTGTCTTCAGAGGCTGGTCTGTGATCACCGCGATCGGGTGGGCTTGGAAGTACGGCTGCAGACGCTGGGCAGATACGATCAATACAAAGATGATTTTTTCCATGTTTGAATATCGGGTCTCTGCATCATGAAGCACCTTACTCGTATAGTACATCGGCCTTTGTGTGCCATCAGTGTCCACACGGACTAGCACAGAGCTAACAGCTTCAGGAGAGGCCGCGAGGTACAGAAGGAGTTCTTCTCCACCCGTCGGCTTGGCTAGCAGTGGCGGGGTAGATAAGAATTCCTTCAACCCTTCAAACGCCTCCTGGCATTCTTTTGTCCATTCAAACTCATTGACTCTGTGGAGCGCCTTGAAGAAAGGTAAACACCTTTCGGCGGACTTGGATAGGAAGCGGCTTAGGGTGGCTACTCTCCCCATCAGGCGCTATACCTCCTTCTTATTGGCAGGAGGCCTCATGTCCAAGATGGCTTGGACTTTGTCCGGGTTCGCTTCGATCCCCCTTCGGGTCACCATGAAACCCAAGAACTTCCCAGCTGTTACCCCAAATGCACACTTGCAAGGGTTTAGCTTCATCTGGTACCGACGAAGGCTGTCAAAAGTTTCGCTAGGTCTGCGATGTGGTCGATGGCATGGATACTTTTTGTCAACATGTCATCCACGTACACTTCCATGTTACGTCCTATCTGACCTTCAAAGACCTTGTTCATCAGCCTCTGGTAAGTGGCTCCCGCATTCTTTAACCCAAAAGGCATTACCTTGTAGCAATATAGCCCCTTTTCGGTTATGAAGGAGGTAGCTTCTTCATCCGCCGGATTCATCCGGATCTGGTTGTATCCAGAGAAAGCATCCATGAAGCTAAGGACCTCATGGCCGGATGTAGCATCCACCAGTTGATCGATTCGAGGCAGGGGAAAGCTGTCTTTAGGGCATGCCTTGTTGAGGTCGGTGAAATCTACGCACATTCTCAGCTTTCGTTGGTCTTGCGGACTAGCACCACATTAGCCAACCATTCGGGGTAGTGGACCTTCCGAATATGGCCCGCAGCCATTAACTTGCGGATCTCCTCGTCGATAGCTTTCTGTCTGTTTGGAGCAAAGTTTCTCTTTTTCTATCGGACCGGCCGACACCCTGGCTTGAGGTTAAGCCGATGGGTGATTACTTCTTCAGGGATGCCCGGCATGTCTGAGGATGACCATGCGAAGACGTCAGTGTTGGCACACAGGAAAGTAAGAAGTTGATGGCGTGCTTCCTCTGGGAGCGATGCCCCCACCTGAACAGTTCTTGCTGGGTCATCACCCAAGGGGAGGGTTAGAAGGTGCTCTGTCGGCTCTCCCCTTCTTCCCAACTCCCTAGGATCGAGTGACTCAGAGGCTATTGCTGACGCCATGTTCAGCGGGCTGGGAGACAAATGGTAGCAAGGCGGAAGTGGGCTTTGCTCCCCTTCATTTCTCCGACCCCTTCATTGGTGGGGAACCTTACCAATAACCTCTTAGTGGAGATTATGGCATCCAGCAGATTCAACCCTGGTCTTCCCAAGATGGCATTATAAGCCAGTGGGACCCAGACCACCAAAAAGTTTATAACCACGGTGCTCTGACATGGAGGGGTTCCAGCCGTGACCGGGAGGGCAATTTCCTCCTCCACACTCACTGAGTCTCCTGTGAAGCCCGTTAGCGGTGTGGCAACGGGTCGGAGCAAAGACCTTGACAAGTTCATCCGAACAAAAGCCTCATAACTCAAGACATCCACAGAGCTCCCACTATCGATTAAAATTCTTTTTACAGGATGTTTGGCTATAGTCATGGACACCACGACGCTGTCGTCATGTTTATTAACTACCCCATCTAGATCCTTTCCAAAGAAAGGAATTACAGAGTCTATTCCCTCTCGCGGCCTCTTCGAACCACCATCCGCTCCCCAGGAAATCATAGCTATAGTCTTTTCAGTTGGGGTATTATCCACGCCAGCCGGGCGACTCGGAGGCACCGGGGGACCCGATGCGGGGAGATTTCCCCGTCGAACAAACTTGCCCAGGTGACCTTGCTGAACCAGCTCCTCGATGGCCTTTTTTAGATGGCGGCAGTCCTCGGTGTCGTGACCGTAGTCTCGGTGGTATCGGCAGTAAAACTCCTTGTTGCGGGGGGCCTCAGACTTCAAGGGAGCCGGACGCTTGAAATAAGGTTCCTCCTCGATCTCTAGCAGGATGTGAGAGATGGGAGCCATGAGGGGGGTGAATTGCTCCTTGGGTACCAGTGTCTGTGACCGGCGATCAGAGCGGCGTGGAGGCTCGGGCTTTCGAGGTCGCGTGTCGGCGTGATCAGTGGGCTGTGGTTTGTTACTGGTGCTCTTGTCAACTTCCCTCCTGGAAGAATCCGCCTCATCGGCGCGGATGTACTTTTGGGCTCGGCTCAGAAGCTCAGCATAAGAACTCGGAGGCTTCTTATCCAGGGAATACGCAAACCTGGACGGGCGAAGTCCTCATTTCAGGGCCAAAGTGGCTACGGAATCTTTCAGGTTGTAGACCTCCAATGCCGCCTCCTTAAATCGAGCGACGAAATCCTTCAAGGTCTCGCCACTCTTTTGCTGAACAGCAAAGAGGCTATCTGCCACTCGTGGGATCTTTCGACAGGCATCAAAGTGAGCCAGGAAAGATCGCTCGAGCTGCCGAAATGAGTTGATGCTGCGCGGGGGCAAGCGGGAGTACCACGCGTGCGCCGCTTTCCGGAGAGTGGCCGGAAAGGCGATGCATAAGAGGGAGTCCGTCGCTCCTTGGACTTGCATAAGGACCTTGTAGCTCTCCAGGTGGTCAAGGGGATCCGTCGTCCCATCGTATGGATCCAGTTGGGGGAGGCGGAACCGTGGCGGGACCGGCTCCTCCATGATATGACGAAAAAGCGGGGGATGACTTTCATAAGCCATCCCGTAAGGGTCGGTGATCCGGCGGCTGAGCTCGTCCAGCCGTCGGTTATACTCATCGAGCCTTTGCTTGGCCCGGCGGGTGGTTTTCCGTAGAGTGCCATCTTGGGACAAATCAGAGGAAGGAGGTGAAGAAGACCTCCGGCGCAAAGAACGTGCCCGCCTGGACTCTCTTTTCTCCAGCCGGTGGTGGGAACGACCGAGTGGCGAGAGGGAGACCGCCGCCGCTTCGAGGTCCCTTGGTGATGAGGTTCAGGGGGTGAGCGGTGGGAGACCTCAAGCGGGGTCCCTCCTTGGTGAGATTGAATTGTTCTCCGCACCCCTTCGTCCAGCGTAGGGGGTTGAGTTACAGCAGCCAAATAATGTTCTTGCAGCCCCCGGACCATCGTCGTCAGATCCTGGACCTGGTGGGCTAGAACTTCAAGCCGGTCGGGTTGGTTTGTCAGTGCAGGGGGCGAAGCCTGGAGATTGGCCTCTGAATGCTCAGCTCGTGGAATGCGCCCGGCTACCTGACTGGAGGAAGCCTCCTGTGCTCGCGTAGTCACCATGGTTTCCTTTGCAAAATGGGAGAGGTTCCAGGGAGAACTTTCGACCCGGTCTGTGCCCCCCTTCCTAGCGCGCCAATCTGTTGCTGCCAAATCACGAGCGATGAACATCGGGTAGGCTAGGATTGCTGCATGCGCAGAGAGGTCGCCGTCTTCCTTCTAGAGCCTGCAAAAAGTCCCGGACCGGTGGTTCCGGTGGGGACCCTCCGACGCCCAAGTCAGTGAGTCATAGAACAGGGATATAATTTTGGTAGAATTTTTAGAGAGGAAGCCAGAGTGAGTCCCCTTGCATGGAGCTCGGGTCCTCTTTTTATACCTGTTGGGATCCCGTTTACCTCGTTCTGTTGGAACCGTCGAATCTATCCCGTTGTGATGTTTCATCGAACGGCAAGTCATTGGGCTGTTGCTGGATAAGGGCCGCTTATAGCAGTAACTGCCGATCAAGCTAACACCTGCCCATGATTTTGGTGAGCGAGGTACTTGGCAGTAGACCTTAGATCACAGGATCGGTTGCATGACTGGTCATTGTGCATGTATAAGATACTGAAGGCCGACGCTGGGGGCCGACGCGGAGGGCCGACGCTGGGAGCCAGTGTCGGAGGCCGGAGCCAAAGTCTCAGCACTTGAGGCCGGCCCTGAGGGCTGACGCTGAGGGCCAGTGCCCGAGGCCGGAGCCAAAGTCTCAGCACTGGAGGCCGGCGCTGAGGGCCGACGCTGGGGGCCAGTGCCGGAGGCCGGCCAAAGTCTCAGCACTGGAGGCCGGCGCTGAGGGCCGATGCTGGGGACCAGTGCTGGAGGCCGGAGCCAAAGTCTCAGCACTGGAGGCCGGCGCTGAGGGCCGACGCTGGGGATCAGTACCGGAGGCCGGAGCCAAAGTCTCAGCACTGGAGGCCGGCGCTGAGGGCCGACGCTGGGCCGACGCGACGCTGGAGGCCGACGCTGGGTTCGGTGCTGGAGGTATTGGGTTTTGTTGTCACATCATTACTTTCGAAAACTGCGCGAAAGATAATACTACCCCGGAAAAACGGCCAGCCGTATCAGTGGATATCTAGCCATTGGTTTATAATCCAACGGCTGACATGTCGCTATATTTTTTCAATCAAGGAGCAGGTAGGAAATGACTATAATTTTTGGAGAGCACGTTCATTAATTTGGGAGGGTTTCACGTAATGCTTCAAGATGATTCTCCCTGCTGCCCTCTTTCCTCTCCGATTTGATTCAGAGCTCCTGCCCTCTATCCTTTCTTTTGCATGCTGCCCTGAGCTCCCAGCTCCCCTCTTCGTTTCTTCCTTGTGTTCAATTCCTCCTTCGTCCCTTCGCGTTCGCTTACTCCTCTATCAAGTCTTAGTCGGAACCGAAGCAAAGGAAGGCTTACAATGACTGCTTGATCGAAACTATATAAAGGAGGTGGAAGTCCAGATGTGAGGGGAGGGTGGAGTCGGACGTGAGGAGCAATAGACACGAATATTACAATTGAAATTCAATTTTGAATCGATGATTCAAAAATCCTTGGCATTAAAATATTTACCATACCAACTTCTGAAGGATGCATACCACCCACCCACTTACGTAACCGATATTAACTATAGTAGCCAATGGTGGATCTCTAACCGTCCTAATTTACAAAGCAACTATATTTTTTAAATTATCATTAATGGTAGAAATTTTTATTAAGTCATTATGATGAAGCCACTTGTAAAAAGAAAAAGCCTTGATCCCCTAAGAAAATATCTGATTTATTTTAAAATAAAATTGATGCGGATAAAATTATCATTGTGCCAACATCATGTATATGGCAAAAAGGCTAGAGCCACTTTCAGCTCCTAACTTGTTAACTATCATGTTAGAGAAAAGACGAACTGCCATATGATATGGCTGATGAAGCAGTGTATGAGTTAACGGTGGAAGTTGAGGCGGCCCTAGCCTTCAAGGTGGTTTCATCTCTGGAAGCGGCCCCAACCGCCAAGGCGTCCTCGTCTCCGGACTTAGCACTAGACTTCAAAGTCGGTTCTAGTCGGCCTCAGCACTGACTCGGCCCCATAGTTAGCCCTAGCATTGATTCCGAAGTTAATCTTATCATTGACTCCAGAGTTAGTACCGACGCCATCATCGGTCTCGATGCCAACATCAGAGATGGTCTCCGAACCTCGATAGGGTCGAGTAATCTCAGTACCTTGGCAGGGCTGAGCTCTATCCAAACCTCGGCAGGGCTAGGCTATTTTAGTGCCTTAGAATGGCCGAGCTATATTCGAACCTCGGAAGGGCCAAGCTATCTCAGTGCCTTGGAAGGACCGAGCTATATCTGAACCTCGATAGGACCGATCTATCTTAGTACCTCGCTAGGATCAATCCTTATCCTTCAACGTAAGCGCCATTGCTGCTTTAAACCACACTGGATATCTCGGAGGATGAACCACCATGATCGTAAGAATCGCGGAATGAGCCTCACAAAATGGGAACGAGAGCCAAATACAGTACTCCATCCATGATCAACGAAATTCCAAATTTTTGATAAAGCACTCGTCAGCTTCATCAACTGCCGATCCCCGTAACTGCTGGGATTTTGGCCTTATCAGATGCCAACTCCCTAAAACATGCATGGGAAATCAGGTAACGGCTCACCTCCTTGGCAACGTACATATACCAAATTCAGGACCCCCAGGTATGCTCTCGAAGGCAATCTAAGCCCAAAATATAACTCTACCAAAGGTCATTGCTCCTAAAAAATCATCTCAAGGAGGAAGATCTTTTTGCTGGAGCCTTCTTCTCTCATTTGTTTGCTCAAAATCTCCAATGACTTGGGCATCAAAGGGTCTTCTGCAAGGATCACCCCCTGTGATTCCTGCATGAGGATTGCCTTACAGGTTCATCAAGATGGAAGAGCACTACCCGAATCCTGACGTGCACCGTCTTAAGCCGAAGAACAAATTTTTGCAACAATAGATTGGCGCTAGAGGGAGGGCCCCAAGTCCCTTTGAAAACTTGAAACCAAGGAGATAAGGTTCCATACAATAAGGATGGTTCCTCAATAGCCAACCATAAGAGAGCAGTCACAGATGCTCCTGATCAGGCCACCTCTCAAAGACTTGATCCCACCGACAACACGACGCTTTCGTAGCCATCGCCAACCAAGATTCCTCAACCGCCAGCAGCCCCGGTCACACAGGACCAGCTTGCCATGCTGGTCCAACTAGTTCAAATCCTGATACAACTAGTGTAGGGGCTTCTTGAGGGTCTTCTTCTTGCTGCACCCACTCAGCAGCTTTATGGTGGGATAGTCATTCCAGTCCTATCGGTGGTCCCTCTGCCCACCCTGTTGGAAGCCACCAGACTTTCACGATAGCCTGGCCATAGAGAAGTTGAATCGGCATCGCAAAGGGGAGAAGATAGGAGCCTGCCTAGATCCCATTGAATTCGCTCCTCACCTCTAGTATTCTTTCGCCATGACTTAACGCAATGGCCATGATCCCCCGTCCCATCTCTCCTATTGCTCAGGATGACGGGCTATAATGACAACTATGCACGCTGAACCGACTAGCGACTGGTGCTATTAAAATGATTAACCATGCCCCCCATGTACGACCAAGCAAAGAGGAGAACCAGTTTGAAAGGATTCGGTGCGAAGGGCTCACCTCTTCAGATGAGGACATTAAAGAGATACCGTGCCTCGAGGATATGGAACTCTGATCACTTCTGAGCAATGAAGACCTTCAAGGGATACAGTGTCCCGAGGATATGGAACTTGGCATAATATCCGAGCAATGAAGACCTTCAAGGGATAAAGTACTCTAAAGACATAGAATTGGATTAAAACCTGAGTTATTACTAGTGAAGTATGCCTAAATTGAGCCATTTTGCTCATTGTAATAAAACTTCACTCTTCGATTCAAATATTTCTTATTGAAAAATAATTTTGTTTGAGATGTGGATGAAAGGCAGGTCTCGCCCAATCGTTGACCTAAAGGTCCATTTCTTCGAACCTTGGCAGAGCCAAGTAAAACATTTCTCTGAACCTCACATGCTCGAGTAACTTTCCTTCGAACCTCGGCACGGCCGAGCAACATTTCTTCAAACCTCGGCAGGGCCGTTCAAACTTTTTTCGAACCTCGGCACAACCGAGCAACAATTCTTCGAACTTCGGCAGGGCCAAACAATTTTCTCTGAACCTCGGCATGATCGAGCAACTTTTCTTTGTACCTCGGTAGGGCCGAGCAGCATTCTCCGAACCTCGGCACAACCGAGCAACTTTTTTCCATACCTTGGCAGGGTCGAGCAATATTTTCCGAAACTTGACAAGGCCAAGTGAAAAATTTCTCCAAACCTTGGCAGGGCCAAGTAAAATATTTCTTCGAACCTCAACATGGCCAAGAAACTTTTCTCCATACCTTGACATGACCGAGCAACTTTCTCCGAACCTCGGTATGACTGAGCAATATTTCTCCGAACCTCATGAGCAGGATCGAGCAACTTTCTCTGAATCTTGGCATGGCCGAGCAACTTTTCTTTGTACCTCGGTAGGACCGAGCAACATTCTCCAAACCTTGGCAGGTCCAAGTAAAACATTTCTTCGAATCTCGACACGACTGAGCAACTTTTCTCTATACCTTGGCATGACCAAGCAACTTTCTCCGAACCTCGGCATGGCCGAGCAACTTTTCTTCATACCTCGGCAGGACCGAGCAACCTTCTTCGTACCTTGGTAGGGCCGAGCAACATTTTTCGTACCTTGGCAGGACCAAGTAAAAAATTTCTCCAAACCTTGGCAGGACCAAGTAAAATATTTCTCCGAACCTCGGTACGGTCGAGCAACTTTTTTTCATACCTTGACAGGACCGAAAAACTTTCTCCGAACCTTGGCACGATTGAGTAACATTTATTCGAACCTTGGCACGACCGAACAACTTTCTTCGAACCTCGACACGACTGAGCAACATTTCTTCGAACCTCGGCAGGGCCAAGCAACTTTCTCCAAACCTCGAAATGATCGATCAACTTTTTTTCGTACCTCGGCATGGCTAAGAAATATTCTCCGAACTTTGGCAGGGCCAAGTAAAAAATTTCTCCGAACCGTGGCCGGCCCAAGTAAAATATTTCTCTGAACCTTGGCATGGCCGAGCCACTTTTCTCCATACCTCATCAGGGCCGAGCAACCTTCTCCATACCTTGGTAGGGCCAAGTAAAATTTCTTTGAGCAACAATCTCCGCACCCTAGTGGAGCGAGGTAAAATTCTTTTTGAACCTCGGCATGGCCAATAAATTCTCGATATGCCAAAAAGTTTCTCCAATCGAATTAAGCCATCTGAAACTTTACTCCCTATGCCCGAACCTACACTTTAGATTAGGGAGTGGGAGGTATGTGATGCGGGATAAAATTATCATTGCACCGATATCCATGTATATGGCGAAAAGGCTAGAGCCACTTTTGGTTCCTGACTCATTAACTATCATGTTTGAAAAAAGATAAACTGCCATATGATATGTCTGATGAAGCCACGTCTGAGTTAACGGTAGAAGTTGAGGCGGCTCCAGCCACCAAGGCGGTCTCATCTCCGGAAGTGGCCCCAACCACCAAGGCAACCCCATCTTCGGATTCGGCCCTAAACTCCAAAGTCGGTTCTAGTCGGCCTCAGCACCGACTTGGCCCCATAGTTAGCCCTAGCACCGATTGTGAAGTTAGTTTCCTCACCGACTCTAGAGTTAGTACTGACACCATCATCGGTCTTGACGCCAACATCAGAGATGGTCTCCGAACCTCGGCAGGGCTGAGCTACCTTAGTACCTCGGAAGGGCCGAGCTATATCCGAGCCTCGGCAGGGCCAAGCTATCTTAGTGCCTTGGAAAGGCCGAGCTATATCCAAACCTCGAAAGGGCCAAGCTATCTCAGTGCCTTGAAAGAGCTGAGCTATATCCGAACCTCGGTAGGGCCGAGCTATCTTACACTACAGTAATTTTTGGATATAGCGACGCTTTTAAAGAATTTTCTGATGCTTTTCTAGCATCGAGAAATAGCTTCTCGACACTTTTATAAGCGTCGAGTAACAGGGAGTGGAAACAAAATTTTTCGATGCTTTTGTAAAGCGTCAGGAAAGTCCAATGCCGACGCTTTTTAAAGTGTCGGCAAAATAAGATGCCGCTTTTTAAAGCGTCGGCAAAATACGATATATTTATGTTTATGTTGTGCTGCACCAGATTCGCCTCCTCGCGGAAGCGTCTGCTCCTGTTCCCAGTCAACTCTTCCTCCACTGAGAGAAGATTCGCAGATGAATTACAAACTATATCGGGATCCCGGTGTTAATGTTGTCACCAAAGGGAAGGGAGGGTTGAGCAATGGCGGGTGCGATTTTATCTTCCATCATATCAATCGCCAGCAAGTTGGTAGCTCCCTTCATATCTTCCATCATTAACATCAAATCCATTCAGCTGCATGGAAGAAGATCTCAAGCATCTGAGGAGGACCCTGCTGAGAATTGAAGCAGTTCTCATTGACGCAGAGGAGAGGGAGATCCTAGACGAGTCAGTGAAGCTCTGGCTGCAGTAGCTCCAATCACTAGCTTACCATGCCGACGATGTGCTGGACGAGTACAACTACGAGCTCCAGCGGATCCAAATAGAAGGCGAGGCTAGTTCAATAGCGCCATCCGGCAAGAGGAAACGAGACAAGGTAACCGCTTCATCTTCAACCCTTTGTTCATTTCCAGAAGGTATGGCTGATAGAATTAAGGAGAAGTCGAAAGAGGGATAGAGAAACCAAAAGGGCGAGTAGATATAGAGGAGGGGAGAACCAGGTGGGGCTTCCGGTATGGGACTAAAGAAGCACTAAGGCGGAGCTAGCAATGCTGGCGACGATGAAGCGATGCATCTTCGTCGCCTTGCTCATCGTCTTATTCTCGTGGAGGGCCAGCAAGAGACTACGGGTTCCGCCGGTGTAGCCAAGGCTAATAGCCTAGAGCTTTTCTCTCTATAAAGTACAAAATCAACCATGTTCATTGATCTAAATTGCAAGCAAGCTAAAATTGATCTTTGAATTCAAAAAATTCTCCGTAATTATCTAGAGATGAAACAAATGAGACACCTATGCACCTGTGCCGAGTAAAACCAGTGAGCCCGAGCAACCAGGAACTCTCAGCTCCCTTGGGAACTTTACTTTGGTTCCAGGCTCCGCTACATACTCTGGACTCCAGACTGCAGCCAAGAACACGATTCTCATCAAGTTGGCAGCATTGCGTTCCAGCTATAATAACAAAGAATCATATCAGAGTATCAATCGAATCATCTATTTTTCCACTGAACTCAACTACGATGCATGAGCTGCCCGAATGTTAGGCCCAATTTCTTATCTGAACTTAGAAAAAAAATGTCCCCGTTTCTAAGACATCTATCGAAGGCATTACACAAGAAACAGGTGGGTACTGATCAAATTCCGCAAGAATTTTCCCAGAATTAATAAATCTTATAAACGAACTGATGGCATCTGGGCAAATGAGAGGCGGCTGCAGTGCAAACCTGAAGCTTTGGGGATCAAAGGAGGGTGGAGTCTTTTGAGACGAGGAAATGGGAGACGGCTCGAAGGAGAGGACGCCTTTGGAGGACGAAGAAGACGGGTGACGGAACCCCTCTCTCTCTCTTCCTCGCTCCCTCGTTAGCCTTTTTCCTACCGACGCTTTTTTTTAAGCATCGGCAGGCTACATAAATTCCCAATGCTGCCCGGGAAAAAAGAGTTGCTATTTGTAATTTTTGTTAGTGTTAATATCTCGCCAGGATCAATCCTTATCCTTCAACGCAATCGCCATTGCTGCTTCAAATCATACCAGATATCTCAGAGGATGAACCACCCTGATTGCAATAATTATGGAATGAGCCTCCCAAAACAAGAACGAGAGCCAAATATAGCACTCCGTCCATGATCAACGGGATTCCAAATTCCTGATAAAGCATCCGTCAACTTCATTAACTGCTGATCCCCATAACTATTGAGATTCCAGCCTTATCGGATGCTAACTCCCTAAAACATGCCCGAAAAATCAGGTAACGGCTCACCTCCTTAGCAGCGTACCAATATCAAGTCCTAGGACCCCTAGGTATGCTCTTGAAAGCAATCTAAGCCCAAAAAACAACTCTAGCAAAGGTCATTGATCCTGAAGAATCATCTCAAGGAGGAAGATTCTTCTGCTGGAGCCTTCTTCTCTCATCTATTTGCTCAGAATTTTCACTGACTTGGGCATCGGAGGGTCTTCCGCAAGGACCACCCCCTGGGATTCCTGCATAAGGACTGCCTTGCAGGTCCATTCGGATGAAAAAGCACTATTCGGATCCCGACTTACACTGCCCCCAAGCCGAAAAACAAATTTTTGCAGTAAAAAAAATTATAATTGAATTTGATCAAATAGATTAAAATAATTTATTTAAGATTCATAAAAGAATCATTAGATCATTCATTATTTTTAAAGAGGTTCAACCTGAATTAACATGATTAACTCACTTTCGCCACTTATAACTATAGAACCAAATACCTGACAGAAGGTTAAAAGCGCTATCTCTCTCTGTCACACACACACACTATAAGAAAATATTGAAATAGTGACGCAAATTTAGCGACGCAATTATGCGTCGCTAAATTGCGACCACTTTGCGACGCCTCTGTGACAACAAAATATTGCGACGCAATTAGCGACGCATTAGCGACTCAATTAACCAGAAACTCAAAAAAAATAATTTTTTAATATTGCGACGTAAATAATGCATCGTAATATTTTTAAATTAATTTTTTATTAAATATAAATATCAAAAAAAAATATTGCGACGCAACACAATGTGTCGCAATATTTTTAAAAGAATTAAATATGTTAAATAGTGACGCATTAGCGACGCAATAAACCAGAAAATTAGAAAAATTATTTTTAATTTAGCGACGCACCAATTGCGTCGCAAATAATTTAAATGAAATTAAAGTTTATAAAATTTAAATATCAGAAAAAAATATTGCGACGCAACACAGTGCGTCGCAATGTTTTTAAAAGAATTAAATATATTAAATAGCGATGCATTAGCGACGCAATAAACCAAAAATTAAAAAAAAATATTTTTAATTTAGCGACACACCAATTGCGTCACAAATAATTTAAATGAAATTAAATTTTTTAAAGTAAAAATATTTGAAAAAAATATTGCGACGCAACTCAGTGCATCGTAATGTTTTAAAAAAAATTAAATATTTTAAATAGCGATGCATTAGCGATGCAATAAACTAGAAATTAGAAAAATTATTTTTTAATTTAGCGACGCAATAAATGCATCGCAGTTATTTTAAATAAAATTAAATTTTATATAGTATAAATATGAGAAAAAATAATTGCGACGTAACACTGTGCATTGCAATGTTTTTTAAAAATTAATTATATTAAATAACGATGTATTAGCGATGCAATAAACCAAAAATTAATTAGAAAAATTATGTTTTAATATAGCGACACACTTGTTGCATCGTAATTATTATAATTAAAATTAATTTTTATATAATATAATTATCATATTAAAATATTCCGATGCAACCCTTTGCGTCGCAATGTATTTAAAAAAATTAATTATGTTAAATAGCGATCGGTCCAAAATCGATCGTGACCGATCGGAATAAGGGCTTGGATCGATCGCAACCCTCGGATCATCGCCGATCGGACCGATCGCCATGGTTCGAGATCGGTCGTGGCCGATCGGGATCAGGGCTTGGATCGATCGCAACCGTCGGATCGTCAGCGATCTCGGACCGATCGCATCGGTCTGGAATCGGTCATGGCCGATCGGGATGAGGGCTTGGATCGATCGCAACCGTCGGATCATCGCCGATCGGACCGATCGCCACGGTCCGAGATCGATCGTGGCCGATCGGGATTATGGCTTGGATCGATCGCAACCGTCGGATCATCGCCGATCGGACCGATCGCCACGGTCCGAGATCGTTGATTGCCGACCGGGATCGATCAGGGCTTCGATCGATGGCAACCGTCGGATCGACGCCGATCGGTGCGATCACCACGGTCCGAGATCGGTCATGGACGATCGGGATCAGGGCTTGGATCGATCGCAACTGTCGGATCATCGCCGATCGGACCGATCGCCACGGTCCGAGATCAGTCGTGGCCGATCGGGATCAGGGCTTGGATCGATTGCAACCGTCGGATCGCCAGCGATCTTGGACCGATCGCAACAGTCTGGGATCGGTCGTGGCCGATCGGGATTAGTGCTTGGATCGATCGCAACCGTCGGATCATTGCCGATCGGACCAATTGCCACGGTCCGAGATCGGTCGTGGTCGATCGGGATCAGGGCTTCGATCGATCGCAACCGTCAGATCGTTGCCGATCGGACCGATCGCCACGGTCCGAGATCAGTCGTGGCCGATCGGGATCAAGGCTTGGATCGATTGCAACCGTCGGATCGCCAGTGATGTTTGACCGATCGCAACGGTCCGAGATCGGTCGTGGCCGATCGGGATCAGGGCTTGGGTCGATCGCAACCGTCGGATCATTGCCGATCGGACCGATCGCCACGGTCCGAGATCGGTCGTGGCCGTTCGGGATCATGGCTTCGATCGATCACAACCGTCGGATCGTCACCGATCTCGGACGGATTGCAACGGTCCGAGATAGGTCGTGGCCGATTGGGATCACGGCTTGGATCGATCGCAACCGTCGGATCGTCGCCGATCTCGGACGGATTGCAACGGTCTGAGATAGGTCGTGGCCGATCAGGATCACGGCTTGGATCGATCGCAACCGTCGGATCGTCGCCGATCGGACCGATCGCCACGGTCCGAGATCAGTCGTGGCCGATCGGGATCACGGCTTGGATCGATCGCAACCGTCGAATTGTCGCCTATCGGATCGATCGCAACGGTCCGAGATCATTGATTGCCGACCGGGATCGATCAGGGCATCGATCGATGGCAACCGTCGGATCGACACCGATCGGTGCGATCGTCACGGTCTGAGATCGGTCATGGACGATTGGGATCAGGGCTTGGATTGATCGCAACCGTCGAATCATCACCGATCGCCACGGTCCAAGATCAGTCATGGCCGATCGGGATCAAGGCTTGGATCGATTGCAACCGTCGGATCGTCGCCGATCGGACCGATTGCCACGGTCCGAGATCGGTCGTGGCCGATCGGGATCATGGCTTCGATCGATCGTAACCGTCGGATCATCGCCGATCTCGGACGGATTGCAACGGTCCGAGATAGGTCATGGCCGATCGAGATCACGCTTGGATCGATCGCAACCATCGGATCGTCGCCGACTGGGATCGATCATGGCTTGGATCGATCACAACCGTCGGATACTTATAATTACTAAAAAAAAAATTTATGAAAAAGTTTAAAAAAATATTAAAAATTATTGCGACGCCGTAGCGACGCATTTTAGCAGAAAAATTAAATAAATATTGCGACGCAATGTATGCATCACAATTAATTTTAGTAAAAATAATTTTTATCAGTATTAATAAATAAAAAAATATAATATTGCGACGCATAATTTGCATCGCAATGTTTTTTAAATAAATATATCTAATTAAAAATATTAAAAAAATTATGCGATGCAATAAGGCATCGCAATTATTATCATAAATTATAAATATTTCATTAATAAATATTTAAAAATTTTTGCGACGCCGTAGCGACACATTTTAGGAAAAAATTAAACAATATTGCGACGCAATGTATGCGTCGCAATTATTTTTAGTAAATATAAATTTTTTCAGTATTAATAAATAAAAGTAATATAATATTACGATGCATTAGTTGCGTCGCAATGTTTTTAAAGAAATATATGTAATTAGAAAGTTTATAAAATATATTGCGACACAATTTTTCATCGTAATTATTAACATTAATTATAAATATTATCATTTATAAATATTAAAAAATTATTACGACGCCGTAGCGATACATTTTAGAAGAATGAAATAAATAAATATTGCGACGAAATATATGCGTCGCAATTATTTTAAGTAAATATGATTTTTATCAGTATTAATAAATAAAAGAAATATAATATTGCGATGCATATTTGTGTTGAAATGTTTTAAAAGAAATATATCTAATTAAAAATATTAAAAAATTATTACAATGCAAATTTGCATCGTAATTATTATCATAAATTATAAATATTATTATTTATAAATATTTAAAAATTATTGCGACGCACTGCTTGCGTCGCAATTATTGTAATAAGTTATTATTTTAATCAATTAAAAATATTAAAAAAATATTGCGACGCCTTAGCGATGCAATTCCTAGAAAATAAAAATAAAATTCCCGTCGAACATTGGCGCCAAGTTAGCGATGCATTAGCGACGCAATTATTTGAGTCACTATTTTTTCATAAAATTATAATAAAACCAGATTAACGATGGATTAGCGACGCATTAATGCGTCGCTAATACATAATAAAATTAAAAAAATATTGCGACCATATAGCGACGCAAATTATTGCGTCGCTAATTACTTATAAAAGCGGGCCTTCTGTTCTTCTTCTTCCCCGTCTTGACCTAGCCGCCGCCGTGCTCTAAAAATTTTCGGCTCCCACCTCGCTGCTCCGGCTCCTCCCCTCTGGTGCTCCGGCTCTCCGGCGTTCTCCTCCGACTCCGGCATCTTCTCTCGACCAAGGTAAGCCCCCACACTCTCTAAATTTTTTTTTAAATAATTTCCCTCCGTCCATGGCCAATACCGTGGCCATCTTCTCCGACCACGTCCACTGCCGTGGCCGGCAGTGGCCTGGCCACGGTGGCCAGGCCACTGTCACAAAAAAAAAATCGTAACAGGGGGGGGGGGAGGGAAACCCCCCAGCCCCCCCCCTTTTTTTCTTGTCCGGCCATGGCACGCACGCACGCACGCATACTCTCTCTTCTCTCTTTTTCCCTCAGATCCTCTAATACATCTTTCACTACAAGAAAATACTAAAATAGCGACGCAAATTTAGCGACGCAATTATGCGTCGCTAAATTGCAACCACTTTGCGACGCCTCTGTGACAACAAATATTGCGACTAATTAGCGACGCATTAGCGACTCAATAAACCAGAAAATTAAAAAAAATTAATTTTTTATTTAGCGACGCAAATAATGAGTCGCAATTTTTTTAAATTAATTTTTTATAAAATATAAATATGGGAAAAAAATATTGCGACGAAACTCAGTGCATCGCAATATTTTTAAAAGAATTAAATATGTTAAATAGCGACACATTAGCGACGTAATAAATCAGAAAATTAGAAAAATTACTTTTAATTTAGCGATGCACCAATTGCATCATAAATAATTTAAATGAAATTAAATTTTATAAATTATAAATATTAGAAAAAAATATTGCGACGCAACTCAGTACGTCGCAATGTTTTTAAAAAAATTAAATATATTAAATAGCGACGCATTAGCGACGCAATAAATCAGAAAATTAAAAAAATTATTTTTAATTTAGCGACGCACCAATTGCGTCGCAAATAATTTAAATAAATTAAATTTTATAAATTATAAATATTAGGAAAAAAATATTGACGCAACTCAGTGCATCGCAATGTTTTTTAAAAATTAAATATATTAAATAGTGATGCATTAGCGACACAATAAATCAGAAAATTAGAAAAATTATTTTTAATTTAGTGACGCACCAATTGCGTCACAAATAATTTAAATAAAATTAAATTTTATAAATTATAAATATTAGAAAAAAATATTGCGACGCAACTCAGTGCGTCGCAATGTTTTTAAAAAATTAAATATATTAAATAGCGACGGGATAAACCAGAAAATTAGAAAAATTATTTTTAATTTAGCGACGCACCTATTGCGTCGCAAAAATAATTTAAATAAAATTAATTTTATAAAGTATAAATATGAGAAAAAAATATTGCGACGCAACTCAGTGCGTCGTAATATTTTTTAAAAAATTAATTATGTTAAATAGCGACGCATTAGCGATGCAATAAACTAGAAAATTAGGAAAATTATGTTTTAATTTAGCGACACACTGTTGCATCGTAATTATTATAAATAAAATTAATTTTTTTATAATATAATTATCATATTAAAAAAATACGATGCAACCCTTTGCGTCATAATATTTTTTAAAAAATTAATTATGTTAAATAGCAATCGGTCCAAAATCGATCGTGGCCGATCAGAATCAGGGCTTGGATCGATCGTAATGGTCGGATCGTCGCCGATCGGACCGATCGCCACGGTCCGAGATCGGTCGTGGCCGATCGGGATCACGGCTTGGATCGATGACAACCGTCAGATCGTCGGCGATTGGACAGATCGCTACGGTCCGAGATCGGTCATGGCCGATCGGGATCAGGGCTTGGATCAATCGTAATCGTCTGATCGTCAGCGATCTCGGACCGATCGCAACGGTCCAGGATCGGTCATGGCCGATCGGGATCAGGGCTTGGATCGATCGCAACCGTCGGATCATCAGCGATCTCGGACCAATCGCATCGGTCTGGGATCGGTCATGGCCGATCGGGATCAGGGCTTGGATCGATGCAACTGTCGGTCATCACCGATCAGACCGATCGCCACGGTCTGAGATCGGTCGTGGCCGATCGGGATCATGGCTTCGATCGATCGCAACCATCGGATCGTCGCCGATCTTGGATGGATTGCAACGGTTCGAGATCGGTCGTGGCCAATCGGGATCACGGCCTGGATCGATCTCAACCGTCAGATTGTCGTCTATCGGATCGATCGCGACGGTCCGAGATCGTTCATCGCCGACCGGGATCGATCAGGGCTTGGATCGATGGCAACCGTCGGATCGACGCCGATCGATCCGATCGCCATGGTCCTCGATCGGTCATGGCCAATCGGGATCAGGGCTTGGATCGATCGCAACC
>UESW01004561.1:399955-442669 GCA_900491605.1 Calamus simplicifolius | reverse complement strand
GCAAATCCAAAAATATACTTCGCTTCTTCCAGTTATGTTCTTTACATATACGGCCATTTATTCTATCTGCATCCGGTTCCCATGCATACATCAACCCCAAATGCTCTATAGAATCAAATAGATCCGTGCCGGACCTAACCGTTCAGCGAATTTTGTGACTGCTTTGTTCTTCCGAAAGGCAATCAAGTTACGCCTGTAAGGATGATTTGGGGGAAAGAACTTCCTATGGTTATCAAACCATGACTGCTTACCACTCTTCTGCAATGTAAATGCATCCGAATCATACATGCAATGGGCATGCCAGACGTCCAGCAGTGCTCCAACCAGACACATTGCATATGCCGAAAAATCACTTATTATCCACATCAAGCAGCTCTCATTAAGAAATTCTGTTTCATAGAAATGTCGTAGGCTACGACTCCTGTTTCCCCAACATTTTCAATTCGGCCACCAACGGTTGCAGAAAGACATCAATCTTTTCCTTTGGATTTGATGGTCCTGGAATCAAAATGGTTAAAAACATTGCAGTATCTTTCATGCACTTCCACGGAGGAAGGTTATATACAGTCAGTATCACAGGCCAACATGAATACTGTTGCCCGCTTGACCAAATGGTTGGAACCATCGGTACAAAGACCTAATCTCACATTCCTTATTTCTTCAGCGAAATCAGGATGATTTTCATTGAAATGCTTTCAAGCCTTTGAATCTGATGGATGCTGCATTTCATCCTCTTTAGATTCATGTTCGGCATGCCATCTCATATCAGTAGCTGTTGCCTCAGATCTGTATAATCTCTACAGGCGTGGGGTAAGAGGAAAGTAATGCATCCTCTTGTAAGGCACATTTTTCCTCCTACTTGTACCGGCTCCTCCTTCGGTTTTTTGTACCTCGATTGCCCACAAATCTTACACCATCTCAGCTCTGAGTCTTCACCCCAAATATCATACAATTGTTCAAGCAACAATCGATCTTATTAACTGGGAGCCTAAGCCCACGCAACAACTTCTTTGTTGCGTAAAAACTGTCTGCCGCAACATTGTCATTTGGCAAAATTTCTTTGATTAACCCAGCTACAGAATTGAACGCCTTTTCTGATAATCGATGTTCTGCCTTAATATTCAATATTCGAGCAGCTATAGACAATTGGGAATGACCCTCACAACCAGGATACAATTCTTGATTTGCAGCACGCAACATATCATAAAATTGCTGTGCATCTGGATTTGGTTCTTCCATAAATGTATTCTGATTGAATTCATTACCCGATGCATTCATCACCATTTGTTCATATGTGTTTAAATTCACAAATGGTTCATTTATAGGAATTGACTCTTGTTGGCCTATAACAGCTACTGGAATATCCTCTGGTTCACCATGACAGTACCAAACATAGTAATCAGGAACAAACCCCTTCTTACACAAATGCACCTTAACAGTTTCAACATCTCTGTAGGCTTTATTCTGACACCTGTGAAAGTTGCATGGGCACCTAATCTTAGGGCCATCCATCTAGTCAGGTTGGCTACATGCAAATGCGATAAATTCTTCCAATCCATTCAGAAAATCTGGATTAAGCAAGCCATCTTTTATCCTTGCATACATCCACGAGCGAGCCCCGCTCATTTTGATCGACTTATACAAAGTCTGGTAAACCATTAAAGTAAACCACAAAATAAAACTATATTAGTATTACTAAATATATAACTAAATTATTTCTTTTACACAACTAAGGTTAATAACAACCATTTAAATCATTTATAAGTAAACCAATTTTTTTAGGCAACTAAGATCCCTACCATGCAAGGGCGAGCCACGGCTACGATCCTTGGCATGCTAGCAAGGACCGATGCACAGGTTCATGGCTAATGGGAGGGCTTGAGTTGGGGTCGGGCCGCAAGGCGGTGCGTTTAATCATAAGACTTCACAAGCATTCAAGTGTCTTAAATTAATTCTACCTTCACTCCATGTCTATAAGGTAAGGCCCTATCCCATTCAAGAATATTTTTTATGATATGTTTATTCTGCTATTAATTATCATCGATCGGTTACATAAAATTTCGGCAGCATTTCCCCATATGTTCTCCTAAACGTGTGGTATATAAGCCACACTAGGAGAACGTATGAGCAAATACAAACCGAAATCTCACCTAACGATGATTAATAGCAGTCTAACATATCGCAAGAAATATTCCCAAACTGTCTACCAGACAATTTGAGAATTTGCAAGACTAAGGCTTACAAATTCTCAAACGGGTCTAAATGTTATAGTGCTGTGATTATGGAAGTCCGAAGACAATCGAACTTATGCTTGTTATTCTTAACTTCTTGTGAATTATATATGTAATCACTAACTTTTTAAGATTATTGTGTCGAATACAAATGTTTGTGAAGACTAAAATGTAAATAATTGAAACTACTAATTTGTTGCTGAAATTAAATAATATTACAACAAGACTTTTTATTTAGCATTACATAATTTAATGCATCATTCATTTGCAACAGAATATAATAATCAAGACATAACAATTGTAAATAAGTACAAATGCAAAATATTATTGCATAAACATTCTGCTTAAATTAATTATTGCATAAACATTATGCAAATTAAATAATAATACAACAAGACTTTCTATCTAGCATTACAAATATTATTGCATAATCAAGACAAATGGGGGGGTTTCCCCACCCCTCACCCCTATAATTTTTTTTTTTTTTAGTGACAGTGGCCTGGCCACCATGGCCGTGGCCAGGCCACTGCCGCCATGGCCTGGCCGCCTTGTCCGGCCGCGGCCACGGCCGTGGCCGGACAAGAAAAAAGGGGGGGGGGGGGGGGGGGGGGGGGCGGGGGGGTTCCCCCCCTGTTACGAAATTTTTTTTTTTTTTGTGACAGTGGCCTGGCCACCGTGGCTAGGCCACTGCCGGCCACGGCAGCGGCCATGGTCGGAGAAGATGGCCACGGCAGCGGCCATGGCCGCCTTGTCAAGCCATGGCCGGAGAAGAAAAAAAGGAGGGAGGGGGGGGGGGGGGGGGGGGCGGGGGGTTCCTCCCCCCCCCTTGTTACCAAATTTTTTATTTTATTTTACAGTGGCCTAGCCACCGTGGCCAGGCCACTGCTGGCCACTGTGGCCAGGCCACTGCCGGCCACGACAGTGGCCGTGGCCGAAGGGAAATTATTTAAAAAAAATTTTTTTTTAGAGAGTGTGGGGGCTTACCTTTGTCGAGAGAAGATGCCGGAGTCGGAGGAGAACGCCGGGGAGCCGGAGCACCAAAGGGGAGGAGCCGGAGAAGCGAGGTGGGAGCCAGAAATTTTTAGAGCACAGCGGCGGCTAGGTCAAGACGGGGAAGAAGAAGAAGAGAAGGCCCGCTTTTATATAAGTAATTAGCGACGCAATAATTTGCGTCGCTATATGGTCGCAATTTTTTTTAAATTTATTATGTATTAGCGACGTATTAATGCGTCGCTAATCCATCGTTAATCTGGTTTTATTTTAATTTTATGAAAAAATAGCGACTCAAATAATTGCATCGCTAATGCATCGCTAACTTGGCGCCAATGTCCGGCGGAAAATTTATTTTTATTTTCTAGGAATTGCGTCGCTAAGGCATCGCAATATTTTTTTAATATTTTTAATTGATTAAAATAATAACTTATTACAATAATTGCGATGCAAGCAGTGCGTTGCAATAATTTTTAAATATTTATAAATAATAATATTTATAATTTATGATAATAATTGCGACGCAAAATTGTGTTGCAATAATTTTTTAATATTTTTAATTAGATATATTTCTTTTAAAAACATTGCGATGCAAATATGCATCACAATATTATTTATTTTATTTATTAATACTGATAAAAATTATTTACTTAAAATAATTACGACGCATATATTTCATCGCAATATTTGTTTATTTTTTTCTTCTAAAATGCATCGCAATAATTTTTTAATATTTATAATGATAATATTTATATTAATGTTAATAATTGCAACGAAAAATTGCATCGCAATATATTTATAAACTTTTTAATTACATATATTTATTTAAAAAACATTGCGATGCAAATTATGCATCACAATATTATATTCTTTTATTTATTAATACTGATAAAAATTATTTTTACTAAAAATAATTGTGATGCATACATTGCGTCGCAATATTTGTTTAATTTTTCTGCTAAAATGCATCGCTACGGCATTGCAATAAAATTTTTTTTTTGAGTAATTATAAGTGATCCGACGGTTGTGATCGATCCAAGCCATGATCGATCCCAGTCGGCGATGATCCGACGGTTGCGATCGATCCAAGCCGTGATTCCGATCGGCCACGACCTATCTCGGACCGTTGCAATCCGTCCGAGATCGGCGACGATCCGATGGTTGCGATCGATCGAAGCCATGACCCCGATCGGCCACGATCGATCTCGGACCGTGGCAATCGGTCTGATCGGCGATGATCCGACGGTTACGATCGATCCAAGCCTTGATCCCGATCGGCCACGACTGATCTCGGACCGTGGCAATCAGTCCGATCGGCGATGGTCCGACGATTGCGATCGATCCAAGCCCTGATCTCGATCATCCATGACCGATCTTGGACCGTGGCGATCGCACTGATCGGCGTCGATTCGACGGTTGCCATCGATCGAAGCCCTGATCGATCCCGATCGGCAATCAACGATCTCGGACCATCGCGATCGATCCGATAGGCGACAATCCGATGGTTGCGATCGATCCAAGCCGTGATCCCGATCGGCCACGACCTATCTCGGACCGTTGCAATCCGTCCGAGATCGGCGACGATCCAACGGTTGCGATCGATCCAAGCCGTGATCCCGATCGGCCACGACCTATCTCGGACCGTTGCAATCTATCCGAGATCGGCGACGATCCGACGGTTGCAATCGATCGAAGCCATGATCCCGAACAGCCATGACCGATCTCGGACCATGGCGATCGGTCCGATCGGTGATGATCCGACGGTTGCGATCGATCCAAGCCGTGATCCCGATCGGCCACGACCTATCTTAGACTGTTGCAATCCATCCAAGATCGGCGACGATCCGATGGTTGTGATTGATCCAAGCCGTGATCCTGATCGGCCACGACCGATTTTCGGACCGTGGCGATCGGTCCGATCGGCAACGATCCGACGGTTGCGATCGATCTAAGCCCTGATCCCGATCGGCCACGACCGATCCCGGACCGTTGCGATAGGTCTAAGATCGCTGGCAATCCGATGGTTGCAATCGATCCAAGCCCTGATCCCGATCGGCCATGACTGATCTCGGACCGTGGCAATCGGTCCGATCAGTAACGATCCGACGGTTGCGATCGATCAAAGCCATGATCCCGATCGGCCACGACCGATCTCGGACCGTGGCAATCGGTCCGATCGGCAATGATCCGACGGTTGTGATCGATCCAATCACTGATCCCGATCGGCCACGACCGATCCCGGACCGTTGCGATCGGTCCAAGATCGCTGGCGATCTGACGGTTGCAATCGATCCAAGCCCTAATCCCGATTGACCACGACTGATCTCGGACTGTGGCGATCGGTCCGATCGGCGATGATCCGACGGTTGCGATCGATCCAAGCCCTGATCCCGATCGTCCATGACCGATCTAGGATCGTGGGGATCGCATCGATCAGCGTTGATCCGACGGTTGCCATCGATCGAAGCCCTGATCGATCCCGATCGACGATCAACAATCTCGGACCGTCACGATCGATCCGATAGGCGACAATCCGACGGTTGCGATCGATCCAAGCCATGATCCCGATCGGCCATGACCGATCTCGGACTGTAGCGATCGGTCCATTCGGCGATGATCCGACGGTTGCGATTGATCCAAGCCCTCATCCCGATCGGCCATGACCAATTCCTGATCGATGCGATCGGTCCGAGATCGCTGACGATCCGACGGTTGCAATCGATCCAAGCCCTGATCCCGATCGGCCCCGACCGATCTCGAACCATGGCGATCAGTCCGATCGGCGACGAACCGAGGGTTGCGATCGATCCAAGCCCTTATTCCGATCGGTCACGATCGATTTTGGACCGATCGCTATTTAACATAATTAATTTTTTTAAATACATTACGACGCAAAGGGTTGCATCGTAATTTTTTAATATGATAATTATATTATATAAAAATTAATTTTAATTATAATAATTACGATGCAACAAGTGCGTCGCTATATTAAAACATAATTTTCCTAATTAATTTTTGGTTTATTGCGTCGCTAATGCGTCGCTATTTAACATAATTAATTTTTTAAAAATATGCAACGCACTGTGTTACGTCGCAATTATTTTTTCTCATATTTATACTTTATAAAATTTAATTTTATTTAAAATAATTGTGATGCATTTATTACGTCGCTAAATTAAAAAATAATTTTTCTAATTTTTTGGTTTATTGTGTCGTTAATGCGTCGCTATTTAAAATATTTAATTTTTTTTAAAACATTGCGATGCACTGAGTTGCGTCGCAATATTTTTTTCTAATATTTCTACTTTAAAAATTTTAATTTTATTTAAATTATTTGCGATGCAATTGGTGTATTGCTAAATTAAAAATAATTTTTTTAATTTTCTGGTTTATTACTCACTAATGCATCGCTATTTAATATTTAATTCTTTTAAAAATATTGCGATGCACTGTGTTGCATCGCAATATTTTTTTTTTGATATTTAAATTTTATAAAATTTAATTTTATTTTAAATTATTTGCGATGCAATTGGTGCGTCGCTAAATTAAAAATAATTTTTCTAATTTTTGGTTTATTGCGTCGCTAATGCGTCGCTATTTAACATATTTAATTCTTTTAAAAATATTGCGACGCACTGTGTTGCATCGCAATATTTTTTTCTGATATTTATATTTTATAAAAAATTAATTTAAAAATATTGTGATGCATTATTTGCATCGCAATATTAAAAAATTAATTTTTTTTAAGTTTCTGGTTAATTGAGTCGCTAATGCATCGCTAATTGCATCACAATATTTGTTGTCACAGAGGCGTCGCAAAGTGGTCGCAATTTAGTGACGCATAATTGCGTCGCTAAATTTGCGTCGCTATTTCAGTATTTTCTTGTAGTGTTAGTTGCGTCGCAATATTTTTGGATAAATATATGTAATGAAATAGTTAGAAAATTTTTTGCGACGCATACAATTATTGTTCTAAATTATTATTTTAATCATTTAAAAATATTAAAAAATATTGCGATGCCTTAGCGATACAATTTCTAGAAAATAAAAATAATTTTCTCGTCGATATTGGCACCAAGTTAGCGACGCAATTAATTGCGTCGCAACATTTTTCATAAAATATAATAAAACCAAATTAACGATGGATTAGCGATGCATTGTTGCGTCGCTAATACATAATAAATTTAAAAAAAAATTGCGACCGATTAGCGACACAAAATTGCTTGCGTCGCTAATTTCTCATATATACATTCGGTCGGCCTTCTCTTCTTCTTCCTCGTCTTAACCTAGCCGCCGCTCTCCCCAAAAAAAATCTGGCTGCCACCGTCCGCTGCTCCGGCTCCCCCGCTCTGGTGCTCCGGCTCCCCGGCGGTCTCCTCCAACTCCGGCGTATCCTCTCGACCGAGGTAAGCCCCCCCACCCTCTTAAATTTTTTTTTTTGTAATAAATTTCCTCCTGGCCGGCAGTGGCCTGGCCACAGTGGCCAGGCCACAGTCAAAGAATAAAAAAATGGTTACAGGGGGGGTGGGGAAACCCCCCCCCATTTTGTCTTCTCCGGCCACGGCCGCTGCCGTGGTCGGCAGTGGCCTGGCAACGGTGGCCAGGCCACAGTCAAAAAAGAAAAAAAAATTTGGTAACAGGGGGGGTGGGGAAACCACCACCCCCATTTTGTCTTCTCCGGCCATGGCCGTGGCTGCGGCCGGAGAAGCTGGCCACGGCCGCTGCCGTGGCCGGCAGTGGCCTGGCCACGGTGGCCAGGCCACAGTCGAAAAAAAAAGGGTAACGGGGGGGTGGGGAAACCCCCCCCATTTTGTCTTCTCCGGCCACGGCCGCTGCAGTGGCTGGCAGTGGCCTGGCCATGGTGGCCATGCCACAGTCAAAAAAAAAAAAGAATTGGGTAACGGGGGGTGGGGAAACCCCCCCATTTTGTCTTCTCCGGGCACGGCCGCTGCTGTGGCCGTCTTCTCCGGGCACGACCGCTACCGTGGCTGGCAGTGGCCTGGCCACGGTGGCCAGGCCACAGTCAAAAAAAAAAAATGGTAACGGGGGGGGGGGGGTGGGGAAACCCCCCCCCCCATTTTGTCTTCTCCGGCCACGGTCGCTGCCATGGCCGACAGTGGCCTGGCCACGGTGGCCAGGCCATAATCAAAAAAAAAAAAAATTTGGTCCATTTTGTCTTCTCCGGCCACGGCCGCTGCCGTGGCCGGCAGTGGCCTGGCCACGGTGGCCAGGCCACAATAAAAAAAAAAAAATGGTAACAGGGGGGTGGGGAACCCCCCCCCATTTTGTCTTCTCGGGCCCCTTCAATTAAAAAAAAAAAATTTGGTAACAGCTAGGGGGCTTTTCCCCCACCCCCGGCCCCTTCAATTAAAAAAAATTAACACTCATAAAAAAAAATTAACAAAAAAATTAGATTCTATCATATTTTATTATTTTTAAAAATAATTTCAAATAATTTGATGATAAATATAAAAAATTATAAATATATTTTAAAACATGGGCAACTTAAATTTTTTTAAAAAAGTAACATCTAGGGGGGTTTTCCCGACCCTCCAGCCCCTTCAAAAAAAAAATTTAAACACTCATGAAAAAAAATTAAGGCTTAATTTGTAGATTCTATTATATTTATTGTTATTAAAAATATTTTCAAATAATTTGATGACAAATATTAAAAAAAATGTGACCACTAATCTAATTTTTTATTAGTTAGTT
The DNA here is from genome assembly GCA_900491605.1 of Calamus simplicifolius. Classification (NCBI taxonomy): domain Eukaryota; kingdom Viridiplantae; phylum Streptophyta; class Magnoliopsida; order Arecales; family Arecaceae; genus Calamus; species Calamus simplicifolius. The sequence continues at coordinate 433,736 of UESW01004561.1, read as the reverse complement.
ATAAATTAATTAATTTATATCATTAGTCGGAGCTCTTTGGATAGACTGATTGTTATGTCTTGATTATGCAATAATATTTGTAATGCTAGATAGAAAGTCTTGTTGTATTATTATTTAATTTGTAAAATGTTTATGCAATAATTAATTTAAGCAGAATGTTTATGCAATAATATTTGTGCATTTGTAGTTATTTACAATTGTTATGTCTTGATTATTTACATTCTGCCGCAAACTGAATGATGCATTAAATTATGTAATGCTAGATAGAAAGTCTTGTTGTATTATTATTTAATTTGCAGCAATAAATTAGTAGTTTCAATGATTTATATTTTAGTCTTCACAAACATTTGTATTCGACACAATAATCTTAAGAAGTCAGTGACTATATATAGAATACTATTCCTATATATGTATAATTGACAAGAAGTTAAGAATAACAAGCATAAGTTCGATTGTCTTCGGACTTCCATACTATTAATCACAACACTATAACCTTTAGACCCGTTTGAGAATTTATAAGCCTTAGTCTTGCAAATTCTCAAATTGTACTGGTGGACAGTTTGGGAATATTTTTGTGATATGTTATTCTGCTATTAATCATCGTTGGGTGAGATTGCGGTTTGTATTTGCTCATACGTTCTCCTAGTGTGGCTTATATGCCACACATTTTGGAGAACATATGGGGAAATGCTGCTGAAATTTCAATGTAACCGATCGATGATAATTAATAGCAGAATAACATATCACAAAAAATATTCTTGAATGGGATAGAGCCTTACCTTATAGACATGGAGTGAAGGTAGAATTAATTTAAGACACTTGAATGCTTATAAAGTCTCATGATTGAACGGACCGCCTTGCGGCCCGACCCGAACTTAAGCCCACCATTAGCCATGAACCTGTGCCTCGGTCCTTGCTAGCATGCCAAGGATCGTAGCCGTGGCTCGCCCTTGCATGGTAGGGATCTTAGTTGCCTAAAAGAAAATTGGTTTAGTTATAAATGATTTAAATGGTTGTTATTAACCTTAGTTGTGTAAAAGAAATAATTTAGTATATATTTAGTAATACTAATATAGTTTTATTTTGTGGTTTACTTTAATGGTTTACCAGACTTTGTATAAGTCGGTTAAAAATGAGCGGGGCTCGCTCGTGGATGTATGCAAGGATAAAAGATGGCTTGCTTAATCCTGATTTTCTGAATGGATTGGAAGAATTTATCGCATTTGCATGTAGCCAACCTGACTGGATGGATGGCCCTAGGATTAGGTGCACATGCAACTTCCACAGGTGTCAGAATAAAGCCTACAGAGATGTTGAAACTGTTAAGGTGCATTTGTGTAAGAAGGGGTTTGTTCCTGATTACTGTTTGGTACTGTCATGGTGAACCAGAGGATATTCCAGCAGCTGTTATAGGCCAACAAGAGTCAATTCCCGTAGATGAACCATTTATGAATTTAAACACATATGAACAAATGGTGATGAATGCATCGGGTACTGAATTCAATCAGAATACATTTATGCAAGAACTAAATCCAGATGCACAACAATATTACGATATGTTGCGTGCTGTAAATCAAGAATTATATCCTGGTTGTGAGGGTCATTCCCATTTTTCTATAGCTGCTCGAATGTTGAATATTAAGGCAGAATATCGATTATCAGAAAAGGCGTTCAATTCTGTAGCTGGGTTAATTAAAGAAATTTTTTCAAATGACAATGTTGCAGCAGACAATTTTTACGCAACAAAGAAGTTGTTGCGTGGGCTTGGGCTCCCAGTAAATAAGATCGATTGTTGCTTGAACAATTGTATGATATTTTGGGGTGAAGACTTAGAGCTGAGATGGTGTAAGATTTGTAGGCAATCGAGGTACAAAAATAGCGAAGGAGGAGCCAGTACAAGTAGGAGGAAAAGTGTGCCTTACAAGAGGATGCATTACTTTCCTCTTACCCCATGCCTACAGAGATTATACAGATCTGAGGCAACAGCTGCTGATATGAGATGGCATGCCGAACATGAATCTAAAGGGGATGAAATGCAGCATCCATCAGATTCAAAGGCTTGGAAGCATTTCAATGAAAATCATCCTAATTTCGCTGAAGATATAAGGAATGTGAGATTAGGTCTTTGTACCGATGGCTTCCAACCATTTGGTCAAGTGGGGCAACAGTATTCATGTTGGCCTATGATACTGACTGTATATAACCTTCCTCCATGAAAGTGCATGAAAGATACTGCAACGTTTTTAACCGTTTTGGTTCCAGGACCATCAAATCCAAAGGAAAAGATTGATGTCTTTCTGCAACCATTGGTGGCCGAATTGAAAATGTTGTGGGAAACAAGAGTCATAGCCTACGACATTTCTATGAAACAAAATTTCATCATGAGAGCTGCTTTGATGTGGACAATAAGTGATTTCCCGGCATATGCAATGTTGTCTGGTTGGAGCATTGCTGGACGTCTAGCATGCCCTCATTGCATGTATGATTCGGATGCATTTACATTGCAGAAGAGTAGTAAGCAGTCATGGTTTGATAACCATAGGAAGTTCTTGCCCCCAAATCATCCTTACAGGCGTAACTTGATCGCCTTCCTGAAGAACAAAGTAGTCACAAAATTCACCGAACCGGTAAGGTCCGGCACGGATATATTTGATACTATAGAGCATTTGGGGTTGATGTATGCATGGGAACGGGATGCAGATAGAAGGGTTCATAACGACTACAATTTGGTTGAAGTGAACCATCGACGAAGATTGCAGAAATATGACCCATTCATCCTTGCATCCCAAGCTCAGCAAGTCTTTTACTGCGGATATCTAAGTTTGCGCAACGACAAGCGAGATTGGTGGGCCGTTTCTAAAATCATCCCACGTTCAACAATCGTATTAGAGGAGAGTTCATCAAGTCAATCAGCCGAGTGCCCTGCATTTCAAGAGGATGAGATGGAAATGCATGCAATTGAGGACGACACAAGGGCTCCTGAAACATCACTTAGAGATCCAAATGGTGATGTCCAAGAAATTGCGGATGCAAATGTTTGGTTTCCTTCTGATGATAATGAAACTGAATCGCAGTCGATACGGCATCGGATGTTGAACCAACATTTCACGAAACAAATGACACCGATTAAACATTGAGGTTTTTTAAAATTTAACTTATTTTTAAAAGTGTTAAATTTTTACATAGACAATCATTAATCGTAATTTAATTATATGAATCTTTAGTATTTTCAGTATGATGGGCAGAGGTAGATCTACCGACGATAGACGGAGTGAGCAGGGACATAGCCCTGCTGCATCAGATCATATGAGCATCGGAGATGGAGAGTTGGATCTCTAGCAGTCGCACAGCCTTCGATCTCTCAGCAGTATTACCATCCAGCCGATCGGCACATACCTTCGAGAGTTCTTCCACCATCGGCCGCACCATACTTCGACTTGATGCTCAGGGGCTGTAAGTATATACTAATTAAAAATATATGTTTATGTTTTTAAGTCAATTACTTATAAATATGCATTTTTTTAACAGATTTATTGAGCAGCATCATGTATCCAGCCACATCAGCGCCGTATTTCAGAGGCATGCAGATCCCAGTGGCTACGATTGGCGCCACGTATCTCCAGCCACAAGGGAGTTTTATTTTTCTGAGTTTCAGGTAAAGTTATTAAATACAATTTATCACTGATATAAAATTTCTTAATCTTAATAAATTCAGAAACTAACTATTTATTTTAATGCAGAAAAAGTATACGTGGGATCCTGCCAGCCATGATGCCATTAGGGCAGCATGGGAGGCTCTGACGGGACGCCGATACTCCGACATGCTTCATTGTTGGAGGTCATCGGATCAGCATCCTGCACACGTGCCAGAGGGTATTTGGCACGAGTGGCAGCAGGCCTGTCAGTCCGATGGCTAGCGCAGGAGGTCCGCATCAGCCAGCATGAACCGCCGATCTGAGAAGGGCAGTCCTGGCACGGGTCTCTCCCGCCATACTTCGGGCTCCATTTCGATTCAGGAGCACAGACGGCGTATGGTAAGAAAACATAAATATTTTAATTACTAATTTAGTTATTTACAAATATTTGTATTAATATCATTTTTTTAATGTTATAGTCTGAGAAGGAGGGCGGAGATCCTGGTGAGTTTCGTCTATTCAGGGCGACAAACACCAGGAGGGACGGTTCCTGGGTCGACACATGATCACGAGAGGTTGCGGTAAGAAATTAGATTTATGTAGTATTTGTTTAATTTCTAAAATTTTATTTCAAGAAATGTATTAACTCATTTATTGTTGATTTCATAATTTAAAGACACGAGTCGAGGAGCTTCGCTCCCAGGCATCGCAGGTCGACTCTACTTATGGGGAGACGCCCATCGAACTCTCAGCAGAGGAGAGTCAGCATGTGTTTTTGGAGGCTGTTGGTGCCCAGCCGCGAGACCGCAGGGTCTATGGTCTGGGCACTAGAGCTTCTACATATTTTCCCCATCAGGCCTACAGCTCGCGAGCTTCTGGTGATCTTCTCCCGAGCGTTTAGACGACCTTCGGAGATCTATTGCAGAGGAGGTTCGGCAGGTGGTCGAGCAGGATTTCGAGGATCGTATGCGAGGCCGGGATCAGGAGATCGCAGACATGCGAGATGAGATGCATTATTTGCGGGATATGGTTTGCTGCTTGTCGCAGAGTCTCCAGCCTCCACAGCCTTCACGTGATCGCTCAGATTCTTGATGTATTTTTTTTTTCCTTTTTTTATGTTGTACATGAAAACTTCAAAATTTTAATATATGAATTATTTTTGGAAATTGAATGATTATTGTTTGGATCAATATGAGTGAAGAATGTTTCGATCAATATTTAAATGTAACGAAATTGTATTAACCGTTTTAATTTTTAAATTTTTATTTTTTTTTAAAATATTATTTATTATATTATTAATATTTTTAAAATATTATTATTAAATATTGCGACACAATGACCTGGCATCACAATAATTTAAAAAAAAATTTAATAGCAACACATTAGCGACTCAAATTGAGTCGCTATTATATCTAAAATATTTTTAATAAATATTGCGACGCAATGACCTTGCGTCGCAATATTTTAAAATTTTTTTTTATTTGCGACGCTTTAGCGACGCAAATTGCGTCGCTATTATATCATAAATATTATTATTAAATATTGCGACGCAACAAAATGCATCGCAATATTGCGATGCAATTGAGTGCATCGTAATATTTAATAATCATTTTAAATATTATAATTTAATTTTTAATTTAGCGACGCATATGATGCATCGCAATATTGCGATGCAATGTTGCATCGCAGCGACAAATGAATATTGCGACGGACATCTGAGCGACGCCGTCATTGCATCGCTATTGCGTCGCAATAGCATGTTTAGGGACGCAATTGCGACGCATTTGGGCGTCGCAATATTCTATTTTTCTTGTAGTGTTTGGAGTGATTGTAAGTATTTTCATCTATATTTTGATCTCTTGAACTGATTCTTAATTTTCTACATGAGAACATCTATATGCCAATTTCTTACCAGTAAATTTTATTAGTTGACGTGGAGCCAAGAAGGAGCACCAACACTCATCATAATTGATGACGATCAATCACCGATCCTGAATGTCGGGATGTGGGCTGATCGACGAACCTTCGATGCACCGAATGGCCTGCAAAAAAGTCCCAAGACCAGAGGGGATTCTCGGTGAGACCCTCCGATGCCCAAGTCAGCAATCGAGGTCACAGCAGAGAAGGAGCTCGAGAGAGTTCTTGGAAAAGGGAGAGATCTCAGAGGGACCGAAATTTTCCTCTGAGTATTAGGGTATCAAGTGTGTAAACTTGCATTACCTGGTTCTCGAAGTGATTTACCCTTTTATAGGGGTTGACGCTGGCACGATCACGTGGGTTTTTATGAAGTCAGAATGTCTGCCGAGCCCTTGCATGAATCTGGGCTGGTTGGTGGGCTTTGTCCCATCAGTTGTTGGGTAGGTGGGTCCTGTCCCATCACCAGCATGGCCAGTGGGTTGTTGGATCTGGCGCTGTCAGGCGGCGGCGCCAGAGAGGTGGCGCCCTGAACCGATAGGGCCATGCTGGGGCTGATCTGGCGGAAACTGGGAAATTTTGACTTATCAGGGCCGAGCCGGGTCGACCCGAGATGGCTGGGGCCAACTAGCTTGGAGAAGTCGGCCTTGGAGCTGTCGGCCTTAGAGCTATCGGCCTTGGAGGTGCCGGCCTTGGAGGTGTCGGCCTTGGAGCTGCCGACCTTGGAGGTGTCGGCCTTGGAGCTGTCGACCTTGGAGGTGCCGGCCTTGGAGCTGTCGGCCTTGGAGGTGCCGGCCTTGGAGCTGTTGGCCTTGGAGTCATCGGCCTTGGAGGTGCCGGCCTTGGAGCTGTCAGCCTTGGAGGTGAGGTGGCCGAGCGGGGCGAGGCCGATTGCCGAGGCCGAGGTGGGCCGTCGCGGATGTTGAGGTCGAAGTGGGCCATGGCCGATGCCAAGATCGAGGTGGGACGCGGCCAATGTTGAGACCAACGCCGCTGTCAAGGTGGGCCATTCAAAATTTTTTGTCGTTATTTTCCATGGGGTCAACTGGCCCCATCAAATGCCCCTCATACTCCTTGAGCTTGTATGCCCTGCATCAGCTAAGCGAAAGGAGTGTAGAACTTCAAAAAAAATTTTGGAGGCAAATTGATTACCTCACGCCCGCCACTCAAAGCAGCGTACGCTAATTTTTTGGGGGGATGCTCGTCAGTTAGCCGTTGAGGCAAAGATAAAGCCGATTAGGCAAAGTTGAGGCCGTCAAGAACCTTTTGAACCCCGGAGGATGACCCGAGAGTCGCTAGGATTCGACCATGCTCGGGAGCCTTTAACCCCGGAGGATGACCAGAAGGTGCTTGGGCCAGGCTCAGGTGCCTTTTTCTTTAAAGAAATTGGTCTCCTTCTGCAGGGTTGATGACCTGCCCCCCAGGAAACTCTGTTGATTGAATCCGTAGGTCTTGAGCTTGAGGGTGCCGACACGGAACCGGTCTTGAGGTGCCGACGCGGGGGCTGGGCTTGAAGGTGCTGACGCGGAGACGGGTTTGGGTGCCGACATGGAGGCCGGTCTTGGGTGCCGGCATGGAGGCCGATCTTTGGTGCCGATGCGGAGGCCGGTCTTTGGTGCCAACGCGGAGCTGGTCTTTGTTGCCGACGCGGAGTTGGTCTTTGTTGCCGACGCAGAGCCGATCTTTGGTGCCGATGCGGAGCCGGTCTTTGGTGCCGACGCGGAGTCGTCTTTGGTGCCGATGCGGAGCCGATCTTTGGTACCGATGTGGAGGCCGGTCTTTGGTGCCGATGCGGAGTCGGTCTTTGTTGCCGACGCGGAGCCGGTCTTTGTTGCTGACGCGGAGCCGGTCTTTGGTGCTGACGCGGAGCCGGTCTTTGGTACCAATGCGGAGTCGGTCTTTGTTGCCGATGCGGAGCCAGTCTTTGTTGCCGATGGGGAGTCGGTCTTTGGTGCCGATGTGGAGTCAGTCTTTGTTGCCGACGTGGAGCCGATCTTTGGTGCCGACATGGAGTCGTCTTTATTGCCGACGCGGAGCCAATCTTTGGTGTTGACGCGGAGTCGTCTTTGTTATCGACGCGGAGTTGGTCTTTGGTGCCGACGCGGAGCCTGTCTTTGGTGCCGACGCGGAGCCGATCTTTGTTGCCGATGCGGAGCCGGTCTTTGTTGCCGACGCGGAGCTGGTCTTTGTTGCCAACGCGGAGTCAGTCTTTGGTGCCAACGCGGAGCCGGTCTTTGTTGCCGATGCGGAGCCGGTCTTTGGTGCCGACGCAGAGCCGGTCTTTGTTACCGACGCGGAGCCGGTCTTTTCTAAGAAATATACTCATCCCAAGAGCGTGATAAAACAAGGATATTCTGAATAATACTTTATTAAAGAATCAGCAAGCTACTGATAATACCATCGTAAATTATCCGTTCCAAGTGCGGGGGAGAAGCTTCCCATTTTGATGCCAGCTTGCTTCCTTCCATCGGCTCTTCGAGCTGCTGCTCGCCCCTCATGAGATCATGCTATTGTTCTTTCCGTTGGGGCATTGTTGATGCAAATCTGAGGCGCTGGAGGTGCCGACGCACCCGGGGCAGTGAGGTTTCTTCGAACGAACTTGCCCAAGTGGCCCTGCTGGACAAACTTTTCAATGGCCCTCTTCAAATGGCGGCAATCTTCGGTGTCATGTCCATAGTCTCGATGATACCGGCAGTAAAGCTCTTTGTTGTGGGGGTTTACTGACTTTAGGGTACGTGGGCATTGAAAGTAAGGCTCCTCCTCAATCTCTAGCAGGATGTGGGAGATTGGAACCATGAGAGGAGTAAATCGCCCCTTAGGAACCAGCGCCTGGGGCCGGTGGTCAAAGCAACAGGGTGGTTCGGGTTGCCTGGATCGTCCCTCAGCTGGTTCCGTGGGTGTCAACTTCTTATTGGAACTCCTGTCGGCTTCCCTTCTAGACGAGTCAGCCTCGTTGGCGTGGATGTACTTCTATGCCCAACTTAGCAACTCGGCATAGGAGCCGGGAGGCTTTTTGTCCAGAGAATATGCAAATCTGGAGGGATGGAGTCCCCGCTTCAATGCTAGGGTAGTGACAGAATCTTCCAAGTTATAGACTTCGAGCGCGGCCTCCTTAAATCGAGCTACAAAGTCCTTCAAGGTCTCGCCACTCCTTTGTTGGACGGCAAACAAGCTATCGACGACTCGAGGGATCTTCCAGCAGGCATCAAAGTGAGCCAGGAAAGACCGCTCAAGTTGCCTAAATGAATTGATACTGCGGGGTGGCAGGCGAGAATACCATGCACGCGCTACTTTCCGTAGCATGGCTGGAAAAGCAACACACAGAAGAGAGTCTGTCACCCCCTGGACCTGCATGAGGACCTTATAGCTCTCCAAGTGGTCCAGAGGGTCCGTTGTACCATCGTAGGGGTCCAACTGGGGAAGACGGAACCGAGGCGGAACCGGCTCCTCTGTGATGCGACGGGAGAGCGGAGGATGATGGTCGAACTCTTCCTTCGGCTGATGATTTATTTTCCTGGCGAGCTCATCTAGCCATCGGTTGTACTCCTCCAGGCGTTCCTCCGCCTAGCGGCTGATTGTCGGGGCCTCCGAGATGGCTCGGAGGAGGAAGAAGAAGAGGAGAAAGAAGAAGATGGAGACAGGAGTCTAGACTTCCGCCCGGGCTCCTCCTGATGATGAGGCTCGGGAGGGAACATGCCGGGGCCGTAGTCGGGGGACCACGGCCACTTGGGGGGCTCGCAGCGAGGCTTCCTAGGGGAAGCCGGGCGTCGGTCGGTCTCGCGCCGACCAGCCTCTCGCCGAGGAGAGCCTCCCCTCGCCGACTGCTGACTGGCGGAGGGAGCGGTTTGGTGCTGAGTGGCCACAGACTATTGCTGCTGGAGCCCATGGATCATAATTAATTTTTTAATTAGGAAAATTATGTTTTAATTTAGCGATGCACTTGTTGCATCGCAAATATTTTAAATAAAATTAATTTTTATGTAATATAATTATAATATTAAAAAATTACGACGCAACCCTTTGCGTCGCATTGTTTAAAAAATAATTATAATATTTTAAAAAATTAATTATATTAAATAGCGATCGGTCCGAGATCGATCGTGGCCGATCGGGATCAGGGCTTGGATCGATCGCAACCGTCGAATCATCAGCGATCGGATCGATCGCAACGGTCCGAGATCGGTCGTTGCCGATCGGGATCAGGGCTTGGATCGATCGCAACCGTCGGATCGTCGCAATCTTGGACCGATCGGAATGGTTCGGGATCGGTCGTGGCCAATCAGGATCAGGGCTTGGATCGATGGCAACTGTCGGATCGATGCCGATCGGTCCGATCGCCACGGTCCGAGATCAGTCGTGGCCGATTGGGATCAGGGCTTGGATCGATCGCAACCGTCGGATCATCCGCGATTGGACCGATCGCCACTGTCCGAGATCGGTCATGGCCAATCGGGTTCAGGATTGAATAGATCGCAACCGTCGGATCATCCGTGATCTTGGATCGGTCGTAACGGTCCGGGATCGGTCGTGGCCGATCGGGATCAGGGCTTGTATCGATCGCAACCGTCGGATCGTCAGTGATCTCGGACCGATTGCAACGGTCCGGGATCGGTCGTGGCCGATCAGGATCAGGGCTTGGATCGATGGCAACCATCGGATCGACACCGATCGGTCCGATCGCCACGGTCCGAGATCGGTCGTGGCCGATCGGATCAGGGCTTGGATCGATCGCAACCATCGGATCGTCGTGATCGGACCGATCACCACTGTCCGAGATCCATCGTGGCCGATCGAGATCAGGGATTGGATCAATGGCAACGTCGGATCGTCCGTGATCTCGGACTGATTGCAACGGTCCGGATCGGTCGTGGCCGATCGGGATCAGGGCTTGGATCGATCGTAACCGTCGGATGTCAGCGATCTCGGACCGATCGCAATGGTCCAGGATCGGTCGTAGCCGATCGGGATCAGGGATTGGATCGATCGCAACCATCGGATCGTCAACGATCTCGGACCGATCGCAACGGTCCATGATCGGTCGTGGCCGATCGGGATCATGGCTTGGATCGATCTCAACCGTCGGATCGTCAGCGATCTCGGACCGATCGCAACGGTCGGGATTGGTCGTGGCCGATCAGGATCAGGGCTTGGATCGATCGCAACCGTCGGATCGTCACCGATCGGACCGATCGCCACGGTCCAGGATCGATCGTGGCCGATCGGGATCAGGGCTTGGATCGATCGCAACCGTCGGATCATCGCTGATTGGACCGATCGCCACGGTCAGGGATGTATTGCATCGCAATATTTTTTAGAAAAATAAATGTAATAAAAAAATTAAAATAAATTAAAATAAACATTGCGACGCATTATTTGTGTTGCAATTATTTTAAGAAAAATATAAATTTTTATCATTTACAATTATTTAAAAAAATAATAGTAATTAAAAAAATTAAAAAAACATTGCGACACATTATTTGCGTCGCAATTATTTTCAAAAAAATATAAATTTTATCAGTTACAAATATTTAAAAAATATCGCGACGCATTTGCAATGCAATTTTTTAGAAAATTTAAATTTGTCAGTTAAAAATATTTAAAAAATATTGCGTCGCAAATGCATCGCAATTTCCTAGAATGTTTAAATAATTTTTCTTGAGAAAACAAATTTTAATATTGCGACGCATTCATTGCGTCGCAATGTTTTTAAGAAAAATAAATGTAAGAAAAAAATTTAAAAAAAAATATTGCGACGCAATTTATGCGTCGCAATTATTTTTAGAAAATATAAATTTTATCAGTTATAAATATATTAAAAATATTGCGACGCATTTGCGACGTAATTTCCTAGGAAATAAAAATAATTTCCTAGAGAAAATAATTTTTAATATTGCGACGCACTTGTTGCGTCGCAATGTTTTTAAGTAATATAAATGTAATATAAAAATTTTATAAAAAACTTGCGACGCAATATATGCATCGCAATTATTTTCAGAAAATAAATTTTTTATAAATATTTAAAAAATATTGCGACGCATTTGCAACATAATTTCCTAGAAAATAAAAATTACTTTCCAAGAGAAATAATTTTTAATATTGCGACGCATTTATTGCGTCGCAATGTTTTTAAGAAATTTAAATGTATTAAAAAATTAAAAAAAATATTGCGAAGCAATAAATGCATCGCAATTATTTTTCAGAAAATATAACTTTTATCCGTTATTAATATTAAAAAAATATTGCGACACATTTGCGATGTAATTTCCTAGAAAATAAAAACTATTTTTCTGCCGGATATTGGCGCCAAGTTAGCGACTCATTAGCGACGCAATTAGTTGCGTCGCTAAGTTTTGCATAAAAAAATAAAAAGAAAAAGTTGCGATGGATTAGCAACGCATTGTTGCATCGCTAATCCATAATAAAAATAAAAAAAAATAGCGAGTGATTAGCGACGCATATATTGCGTCGCTAATCACCACTATTTAAGGCTTGGTCGGGCCGGCCCCCCCTCCGCCGCTTTCCTTCTTTTTTTCTTCCTTTTCGTACCCTAGCCGCCACCGCTGCCATCCGTCCGCTCCTCCGGCTGCCCCCATCTTCTCTCCCGGCGGAATCTCCCCCAACTCCGGCGGCGTCCCCTCACGACCGAGGTAAGCCCATTCTCCTTTTTTTTGTTTAAAATAGGGTCCGGCCATGGCACCGGCCGTGGCCGTCTTCTCTGGCCACAGCCGCTGCCGTGGCCCTCTTCTCCGCCACGGCCGGTGCCATGGCCGGCCGTGGCCTGGCCACGGTGGCCAGGCCACACAAAAAAAAAATTCTGTTTGGAGGGGGTTTTCCCGACCCCCCCCTTCGTCTTCTGCGGCCACGGCCACGGCCGTGGCCGTCTTCTCTGGCCACGGCCGCTGCCGTGGCTAGCCGTGGCCTGGTCACAGTGGCCAGGCCACCAAAAAAAAAGATTGACAGTTTGGGGGGGGGGTTTCCCCACCCCCCCTTCGTCTTCTACGGCCACGGCCACGACCGTGGCCATCTTCTCCGGCCACGGCCACTGCCGTGGCCGGCGGTTGCCTGGCCACGGTGGCCAGGCCACCAAAAAAAAAATATTAAAGGGGGGGTTTTCCCCACCACCCCTCCCATTCGTCCTCTCCTGCCACGGCCGCTGCCGTGGCCGGCTGTGGCCTGGCCACGGTGGCCAGGCCACTGCAAAAAAAAAAAAAAAGTTAGGAGGTGTCCCCCCCTCCCGTTCGTCTTCTCCGGCCACGGTGGCCAGACAAAAAATAAATAAATAAAAAGGTTATGTCTTGATTATGCAATAAAAAAATAGTTAGGATGGTCCCCCCCCATGCCCTGCCCCTTCAATTAAAAAAAATAATACTCATAAAAAAATTAACAAAAAAATAGATTCTATCATATTTTATTATTTTTAAAATTATTTTCAAATAATTTGATGATAAATATAAAAAATTATAAATATATTTTTAAAACATGGGCAACTTAATTTTTTTTAAAAAGTAACAGCTAGGGGGGTTTTTCGACCCCCCAGACCCTTCAAAATTTTTTTTTAACACTCATAAAAAAATTAAATAAAAATTTAGATTCTATTATATTTTATTGTTATTAAAAATATTTTCAAATAATTTGATGACAAATATTAAAAAAAATGTGACCACTAATCTAATTTTTTATTAGATTAGTTATAAATTAATTAATTTATGTCATTAGTCGAAGCTCTTTGGATAGACTGATTGTAATGCTAGATAGAAAGTCTTGTTATATTATTATTTAATTTGCAGAATATTTATGCAATAATTAATTTAAGCAGAATGTTTATGCAATAATATTTGTGCATTTGTAGTTATTTACAATTGTTATGTCTTGATTATTTATATTCTGCTTCAAATTGAATGATGCATTAAATTATGTAATGCTAGATAGAAAGTCTTATTGTATTATTATTTAATTTGCAGCAACAAATTAGTAGTTTCGATGATTTATATTTTAGTCTTCACAAATATTTGTATTCGACACAATAATCTTAAGAAGTCAGTGACTATATTTATAGAACACTATTCCTATATATGTATAATTGACAAGAAGTTAAGAATAACAAGCATAAGTTTGATTTTCTTCGGACTTCCATATTATTAATCACAGCACTATAACCTTTAGACCCGTTTGAGAATTTGTAAGCTTTAGTCTTGCAAATTCTCAAATTGTCTTGGTGGACAGTTTGAGAATATTTTTTGCTATATGTTAGTCTGCTATTAATCATCGTTGGGTGAGATTGCGGTTTGTATTTGCTCATATGTTCTCCTAGTGTGGCATATATGCCACACATTTAGGAGATCATATGGGGAAATGCTGCCGAAATTTCAACGTAACCGATCGATGATAATTAATAGCAGAATAACATATCACAAAAAAAATTCTTGAATGGGATAGGGCCTTACCTTTTAGACATGGAGTGAAGGTAGAATTAATTTAGGACACTTGAATGCTTGTGAAGTCTCATGATTAAACGGACCGCCTTGTGGCCCGACCCGAACTCAAGCCCTAGCATTAGCCTGGCATGAACCTCTGCCTCGATCCTTGCTAGCACGCTAAGGATAGTTGTCTAAAAAAAATTGGTTCAGTTATAAATTATTTAAATGGTTATTATTAACCTAAGTTGTGTAAAAGAAATAATTTAGTTATATATTTAGTAATGCTAATATAGTTTTATAATGTGGTTTCCTTTAATGGTTTACCAGAAATTGTATAAGTCGGTCAAAATGAGCGGGGCTCGCTCGTGGATGTATGCAAGGATAAAAGATGGCTTGCTTAATCCAAATTTTTGAATGGATTGGAAGAATTTATCGCATTTGCATGTAGCCAACCTGAATGGATGGATGGGCCTAGGATTAGGTGCCCATGCAACTATCACAGGTGTCAGAATAAAGCCTACAGAGATATCGATACTGTTAAGGTGCATCTGTGTAAAAAGGGGTTTGTTCCTGATTACGATGTTTGGTACTGTCATGGTGAACCAGAGGAAATTCCAGCCGTTGTTACAAGCCAACAAGTGTTAATTCCATTGATGAACCATTTGTGAATCTAAACACATATGAAGAAATGGTGATGAATGCATCGGGTAATGAATTCAATCAGAATACATTTATGGAAGACCAAATCCAAATGCACAGCAATTTTATGATATGTTGCGTGCTGCAAATCAAGAATTGTATCCTGGTTGTGAGGGTCATTCACAGTTGTCGACGGCTGCTCGGTTGCTGAATATTAAGGCAGAACATCGATTATCAGAAAAGACATTTAATTCTATAGCTGGGTTAATCAAGGAAATTTTGCCAAATGATAATGTTGTAGCAGATAGTTTTTACTCAACGAAGAAGTTGTTGCGTGGGCTTGGGATCCCGGTTAATAAGATCGATTGTGCTTGAACAATTGTATGATATATTGGGGTGAAGACTCGGAGCTGAGATGGTGTAAGATTTGTGGGCAATCGAGGTACAAAAACGGCGAAGGGGAGCTAGTACAAGTAGGAGGAAAAGTGTTCCTTACAAGAGGATGCATTACTTTCCTCTGACTCATGCCTGCAGAGATTATACAGATATGAGGCTACAGCTGCTGATATGAGATGGCATGCCGAACATGAATCTAAAGAGGATGAAATGCGGCATCCATCAGATTCAAAAGCTTGGAAGCATTTCAATGAAAATCATCCTGATTTCACTGAAGATATAAGGAATGTCAGATTAGGTCTTTGTACCGATGGCTTCCAACCATTCGATCAAGCGGGGCAACAACATTTATGTTGGCATGTGATACTGACTGTATATAACCTTCCTCCATGGAAGTGCATGAAAGAGACTGCAATGTTTTTGACAGTTTTGGTTCCAGGACCATCAAATCCAAAGGAAAAGATTGATGTCTTCTTGCAACCGTTGGTGGCCGAATTAAAAATGTTGTGGGAAACAGGAGTCGTAGCCTACAACATTTCTATGAAATAGAATTTCATCATGAGAGTTGCTTTGATGTGGACAATAAGTGACTTCCCGGCATATGCAATGTTGTCTGGTTGGAGCACTGCTGGACGTCTGGCATGCCCTCATTGCATGTATGATTCGGATGCATTTACATTGCAGAAGAGTGGTAAGCAATCATGGTTTGATAATCATAGGAAGTTCTTGCCCCCAAATCATCCTTACAGGCGTAACTTGATCGCCTTCCGGAAGAACAAAGCAGTCACAAAATTCGCCGAACCGGTTAGGTCCGGCACGGATATATTTGATACTATAGAGCATTTGGGGTTGAGGTATGCTTGGGAACCAGATGCAGATAGAATAAATGGCCGTATATGTAAAGAACATAACTGGAAGAAGCAGAGTATATTTTGGGATTTGCCTTATTGGAGCACAAATCTCATCCGGCACAACTTGGATGTTATGCATATCGAGAAAAATTTCTTTGATAACATATTTAACACGGTGCTAAACATCCGGGAAAAATAAAAGACACTGCAAAGTCAAGAGAAGAACTTAATCAGTATTGCAGAAGAGGTGATTTGAGGAGGAGTACCGACGGGACCTATCCTAAAGCCTGTTACACTCTTGACAGAAATTTACGAGAAGTTTTATGTAACTAGCTTAGAGGGTTAAAATTTCCAGATGGTTATGCCTCAAATATCGGTAGGTGTGTGGACATGCATAAGCTCAAGTTGTTCGGCATGAAGAGTCACGACTGTCATGTTTTTATGCAACGGTTATTGCCTATAGCTTTTTGTGAGTTGCTTCCGCAACATGTCTGGAAGGCATTGACAGAGCTCAGCTTGTTCTTCAAGGAGTTGTCTGCCACAGTCATTACTTCTGCATCCATGGCAAGGCTTGAGGAGGAAATTCTAATTATTTTTTGCAAGTTGGAGCGAATATTTCCTCCCAATTTTTTTGACTCAATGGAGCATTTACCGGTTCACTTGCCATACAAAGCGAGCATAGCTGGTCCCGTGCAGTATCGCTGGATGTATCCTTTCGAGAGGTAAATATATACATCATTAAGACATATTGACATTTCAAATATTATTTCATTGCGAGAAAATTGGTTAATTTTTGTCTCAACTTTACGTATAGGTACCTTAAGAAGTTAAAAAATAATGTGCGTAATAAGGCAAGGGTTTAAGGTTCTATATGCAATGCACACTTGGTCGAAGAAGTTTCAGCTTTTACCTCGCATTACTTTGAGGGTCACGTCCACACGAGGAGCCGAAATCTTGGTCGTGACAATGACGTATGTATGGACGAAGGAGAACCTAATGACGGTAGAATATCAATTTTTAAATGTATCGGCCGTTCATTTGGGGGGCAGAAGTCAAGAAATCTTAGCGATATGGAGTATAATGCAGCAAATTATTATATCCTAATGACCTGTAGAGAAGTCGATCCATATATTGAGTAAGTGTATACTTCAATGCTTAATTGGAACTTCTAATTTAAATTATAATATACCACAATATTTAATTGATAACAACAGTTTTAATCCTTATCATCCCATAAGGATGTATTGTGATAGACAACGACAGATGAATCCCGACATCAGTCAAGTTGCAATTGGACAGAAGTTAGAAACGGAGTTTGCTTATGGGTTTTATGAATTTGTGAGTAGTATCACTCAATCAATTTCAGTAATAGCTTTAATTTTTCGAATTGGTTGTGAATAGCTTATTAATTTATAGGTAAACGGTCCATGGTCCCCAACCGATAATATTTTCATTAAATGTCTATCGCAATGGCTATTGAAGACCATAACAACCTCTACTGGCTATTTTGTTAATGAGTACAAATTTCAGATTGAACGATTAGCAGCTTCAAGAGGCACGCAGAACTGGGGTGTGTGTTAAAGGAGAAAGTGTTGGAGAAAATATGTAGGATTATTACGGAAAGTTAGTAGAGGTGGTTGAAGTTGAATATCCCGGTTGGCCTATGAAATGAACCGTATTGTTTCATTGCGATTGGTTCGATCCGACAGTTCCTATGGGCAAAAGGATTCATAATGACTACAATTTGGTTGAAGTGAACCATCGACGAAGATTGCAGAAATATGACCCATTCATCCTTGCATCCCAAGCTCAGCAAGTATTTTACTGCGGATATCCAAGTTTGCGCAACGACAAGCGAGATTGGTGGGCTATTTCTAAAATCATCCCACGTTCAACAATCTTATTAGAGGAGAGTTCATCAAGTCAACCAGCCGAGTGCCCTGCATTTCAAGAGGATGAGATGGAAATGCATGCAATTGAGGACGACACAAGGGCTCCTGAAACATCACTTAGAGATCCAAATGGTGATGTCCAAGAAATTGTGGATGCAAATGTTTGGTTTCCTTTCGATGATAATGAAACTGAATCGCAGTCCGATACGGCATCGGATGTTGAACCAACATTTCATGAAACAAATGACACCGATTAAACATAGAGGTTTTCTTAAATTCAACTTTATTTTATAAGTGGTAAATTTTTACATAATCAATCATTAATCATAATTTAATTGCATGAATCTTTAGTATTTTAGTATGACGGGCAGAGGTAGATCTACCGACGACATACGGAGTGAGCGGGGATGTAGCTCTGCTGCATCAGATCACATGAGCTTTAGAGATGGAGAGTTTGGATCTCCACACATCGCACAACCTTCGATCTCTCCAGCAGTCGACGGTGATCCTGCATTGGTATTACCATCCATCCGATCGACACATACCTCCGAGAGTTCTTCCACCATCGGCCGCACCGTACTTCGACTTGATGCTCATGGGCTGTAAGTATATACTAATTAAAAATATATGTTTATGTTTTTAAGTCAATTACTTATAAACATGCATTTTTAACAAATTTATTGAGCAGCATCATGTATCCAGCCACATCAGTGCCGTATTTCAGAGGCGTGCAGATCCTAGTGGCTACGATTGGCGCCACGTATCTCCAGCCACGAGGGAGTTTTATTTTTTGAGTTTCAGGTAAACTTATTAAATACAATTTATCACTGATATAAAATTTTTTAATCTTAATAAATTATGAAACTAACTTTTTATTTTAATGCAGAAAAAGTTTACGTGGGACCCTGCCAGCCATGATGCCATTAGAGCAGCATGGGAGGCTCTGACGGGACGCCGATACTCCGATATGCTTCATCGTTGGAGGTCATCGGGTCAGCATCCTACGCATGTGCTAGAGGGTATTTGGCACGAGTGGCAGCAGGCATGGCAGTCCGATGGATGGCGCAGGAGGTCTGCATCAGCCAGCACGAGAAGGGCGGTCCTGGCACGGGTCTCTCCCGCCATACTTGGGCTCCATTTCGATTCAGGAGCACAGACGGCGTATGGTAATAAAACATAAATATTTTAATTACTAATTTAGTTATTTACAAATATTTATATTAATATCAATTTTTTTATTGTTATAGTCTGAGCAGGAGGACGGAGATCCTGATGAGTTTCGTCTATTCATGGTGACACAAACCAGGAGGGATGGTTCCTGGGTCGACACGCGATCACGGGAGGTTGCGGTAAGAAATTAGATTTATGTAGTATCTGTTTAATTTTTAAAATTTTATTTCAAAAAATTTAATAACTCATTTATTGGTGATTTTATAATTTAAAGACACGAGTCGAGGAGCTTCACTCTCAGGCATTGCAGGTCGACTCCACTGATGGGAAGACGCCCGTCGAACTCTCAACAGAGGAGAGTCGGCGTGTGTTTTTGGAGGCTGTTGGTGCCCAGCCACGAGATCGCAGGGTCTATGGTCTGGGCACTAGAGCTTCTGCATATTTTCCCCATCAGGCCTCCGGCTCGCGATTTTCTGGTGATATTCCTGCCGAGCGTTTAGACAAATTCGGAGATCTATTGCGGAGGAGGTTGCAAGACGTTTGTCAGGAGGTTCGGTAGGAGGTCGAGAACGAGTTCGAGCAGCGTATGCGAGGCCAGGATCAGGATCTTGCATACGTGCGAGATTGGATGCATCATTTGTAGGATATGGTTAGCCGCTTATCGCAGGGTCTCCAGCCTCCACGTGATCGCTCAGATTCTTGATGTATTTTTTTTTCTTTTTTATGTTGTACATGAAAACTTCAAAATTTTAATATATGAATTATTTTTGAAAATTGATTATTGTTTGGATCAATATGAGTGAAGAATGTTTCTATCAATATTTCTATTTAATGAAATTATTTTAACCGTTTTAATTTTTAATATTTTATATTTTTTAAAAAATTTAATTTGCAACGCATTAGCGACTCAAATTGCATCGCTAATATTTTTAAAATATTATTATTAAATATTGCGACGCAATGACCTGGCGTCGCAATAATTTAAAAAAAAATTTAATAGCGATGCATTAGCGACTCATATTGCGTCTCTATTATATCTAAAATATTTTTAATAAATATTGCGACGCAATGACCTTGCGTCGCAATATTTTAAAAAAAATTTATTTGCGATGCATTAGCGACTCAAATTGCATCGCTATTATCAAAAATATTATTATTAAATATTGCGATGCAACTAAATGCATCGCAATATTGCGATGCAATTGAATGCATCAATATTTAATAATAATTTTAAATATTAAAAATTAGTTTTAAATTTAGCGATGCATTTGGATGCATCGCAATATTGCGACGCATTGTTGCATCGCAGAGAGTCGCAATATTGCGACGCAATTGCGACAAATGGATATTGCGACGGACATCTGAGCGACGCCGTCATTGCGTCGCTATTGCATCGCAATAGCATTTTTAGCGACGCAATTGCGATGCATTTGGGCGTCGCAATATTTTTTTCCCTTTGTAGTGAGAGCTCGCCATTCGCCAAATATACACCGTGATTTAAGCTTATAACGTGCAGCTGAAAAGGCCTTTATTTATCATAAGGATATTTTTGCAAAGGAAATAAGTGATCATTTTTGCAAACTTAGTTGTACGTGATTGAGTATACACTGTCACAAATGTTAAAAGAAAAAGTCTTGCTGCATCGCCATTCAATACAACAAGCATGTATCGACTGCGCGGATTGACCGCCGATGTGTGCCGATGCACATGTAGTGACCCAACAGGCCTTATCACATATTGTACGTGCTTTGGCATGCGCTGGCAGCCAATCCACGCTGTCGATGCACGCTTGCTGCATCAGAGGGTGGTGCAGTAAATCTTTTCCATGTTAAAAACTGAGTTTGGAATGTTGGAAGCACCTTAAACTTGGGTAGCTTCTTCTCGGGCCACCCTTGGTAATCCATGACAATGGCAGCTTGGAAAAGTCTTAGTATATCGCTTCCGGTATATCATGGCCTGCATCAAGTATGATGATTCATCCACAGGCTTGTGCTAGAAGGTCAGTCCGTGAATCCCGCATTGCTGATGTGCGGACGAATCAATATGCTCGATGCAGACCATGCTGCATCAAAACAGTGTACCAAGACTTTTTTATGGCAGCTATAATAGCTAAAGTAGTAGCCCAACCTAAAATTGGCCTGCATGACTTCATATATTAATAGTTGTTGGCCTACATTTGTTCATGTCTGAGAAGCTCTGTTTTTTCACCCTCGTCATTCATCTTCTTGTCTTATATAGAGATTTTCGACTGCTCAATTCTTCAATGGTGATATTCCTATGATAGCTCTAAATCTTTAGGCTAAGTGCATCGAGTGCTAAATTGATAAATCCTAGGGGTTTTTTTTTTCCTTTTTTTTTTGTGAGACCCTAAGAAATTTGAATCTCAACTAGTAGATGAACTTTGCTGATAAACACCATTATTTGTTGCCTTAAGCAGTCATCAAGTGAAGGGCAGGGTGTACGCCATTATCCTCCAAAAAAACATTGCAAAGGTGAGGACGAGCACTACAAGAAAATACCGAAATAGCGACGCAAATTTAGCGACGCAATGATGCGTCGCTAAATTGCGAACATATTGCGACGCCTCCGCGATAACAAAATATTACGACACAATTAGTGACGCATTAGCGACTCAATAAACCAGAAAATCAAAAAAAAAAAATTTATTTAGCGACACAAGTAATGCATCACAATATTTTTAAATTTAGTTTTTATAAAATATAAATATGAAAAAAAAATATTGCGACACAACACAATGCGTCGCAATGATTTTAAAAAAAATTAATTATGTTAAATAGCGATGCATTAGCGACGTAATAAACTAGAAAATTAGAAAAATTATTTTTAATTTAGCGACGCACTAATTGTATCGCAATTATTTTAAATAAATTTAATTTTTATAAAATATAATTATGAAATAAAAAATTACAACGCAACCCAGTGCGTCGTAATATTTTTAAAAAAATTAATTATGTTAAATAGCGACGCAATAGTGACGCAATAAAACAGTAAATTAATAAAATAATTTTTTATTTAGCAATGCAAGTACTGCATCGCAATATTTTTTAAAAAATAAATTTTATAAAAATATTAAAAAGAATTATGAAATAAAAATATTGTGACGTACATCAGTGCATCGCAATATTTTTTAAAATATTGTTTAAGGAAATCTGAATATTCTTTTTAATATATATATATATATATATGTGTGTGTGTGTGTGTGTGTGTGTGTGTGTGTGTGTGTGTGTTAAACTCTAATCATATGAGAACTGGAGCGAGATAAGATACAAGAAGAACGAAAGTTAAACGACTAGCATCTAAAGAAAGACTTGGATCCAAACAGATAAACAGGGGCCAAAAAGAACAAAGAAACGATCCAAAACGGGGGGTAAAAAAAGCCCTAGAAAGGTAGACAACAAACCTTTAGAAACCGCGTCTAAGACAAACTCCAAAACTCTAGTATCCTTAGCTCTGATCGATCACTCAGGAGCGGCAACATGAACAAGATGAAACACGCCGACAACAAGAAAGATCTCTCTCTGGAAACCCTAGGAAAAGCTCATCGTTGCCCCCTTAGTATTAGGCTTTTGGGGTAGAGGGATCGGTTTTCCGAGAAACCCTAGTATTAGGCTTTTGGGGAACGAGGAAAAGAAGCCCTCCTCCACGGCGAGCTCTCGGCGTCTCTCCCCTCGCTCTCTTCGCGACTCACGCTCCCCCCCACCCTTTTAAAGTTTCCCAAACGGGACTACGAGCAGCCAAGCACCATCTAGAAGCGAAGCGGAAGGGCCACGACACTATGCTCGTGAAACTGTCTTGGTCTACTGGCTTCGATCGATCGCAACCATCAGATCATCACCGATCGGATCGATCGCAAAGGTCTGAGATCGGTCGTCGTCGACCGGGATCGATCATTGCTTCGATCGATCGCAACCATCGGGTCGACACCGATCGGATCGATCGCGACGGTCCGAGATCGATCGTCGTTGACCGGGATCGATCATGGCTTTGATCAATCTCAACCGTCGGGTCATCGCCGATCGGATCGATCGCGACGGTCCGAGATCGGTCGTCACCGACCGGGATCGATCATGGCTTCGATCGATCACAACCATCGGATCGTCGCCGATCAGATCGATCGCAATGGTCCGAGATCGGTCGTCGCCGACCAAGATCGATCATGGCTTCGATCGATCGCAATCGTCAGATTTTTGCTGATCAGATCGATTGCAACGGTTCAAGATCGATCGTCATCGACCGGGATCGATCATAGCTTCAATCGATCGCAACCGTCGGATCGTCGCTGATCGGATCAATCACGACGGTCCGAGATCGGTCGTCGCCGACCGGGATCGATCATGGCTTTAATCGATCGCAATCGTTAGATCGTCGCCGATCGGATCGATCGCGAGGTCCAAGATTGGTCGCCGCCGACCGGGATCGATCGCAACCGTCGGATCGTCGCCGATTGGATCGATCGCGATGGTCCGAGATCGATCGTCGCCGACCAGGATCGATCATGGCTTCGATCGATCGCAACCGCCGGATCGTCGCCGATCGGATCGATTGCGACAGTCCGAGATTAATCGTCGCCGATCGGGATCGATCATGGCTTCGATCGATCGCAACCATCGGATCGTCGCCGATCGGATCGATCGCGACGGTCCAAGATCGATCGCAACCATCGGATTGTCGCCGATCGGATCGATCGCGATGGTCCGAGATCGGTCGTCGCCGATCGGGATCGATCATGGCTTCGATCGATCACAACCATCGGATCATCGTCGATCAGATCGATCGCAACGGTCCGAGATCGGTCGTCGCCGATCGAGATTGATCATGGCTTCGATCGATCACAACCGTTGGATTTTTGCAGATCGGATCGATCGCAACGGTCCGAGATCGATCGTCGCTGACCGGGATCGATCAGAAAAAATAATTTTTATCAAATATAATTATCAAATAAAAATATTGCGATGCAAATCAGTGCATCGTAAATTTTTAAAATAAATTAAATTATGTTAAATAGCGACGCATTAAACCAGAAAATTAAAAAAAATAATTTGTAATTTTGTGACGCATTTATTGCGTCGTAATATTTTTTTAAAAAATAAATTTATAAAAAAATTAAAAATAAAACATTGCGATGCAACCATATGCGTCGTAATTATTGTCAAAAAAATTATTTTTATCAAATATAATTATCAAATAAAAATATTGCGACACAACTCATTGCATCGCAACTTTTTAAAAATTAAATTATATTAAATAGCGACCCATTAGCGACGCAATAAACTAGAAAAGTTAAAAAAAATTTAATTTTGCGATGCATCTGTTGCATCATAATATTTTATAAAAAAATAAATGCTATAAAAAATTAAAAATAAAACATTGCGATGCAACCATATGCGTCGCAATTATTTTCAGAAAAAATAATTTTTATCAAATATAATTATCAAATAAAAATATTGCGACGCAAATCAGTGATTCGCAAAGTTTTAAAAAATTAAATTCTATTAAATAGTGACGCATTAGCGACGCAATAAACCAGAAAATTAAAAAAAATAATTTGTAATTTTGCGACGCATTTATTGCGTCGTAATATTTTTTTAAAAAATAAATGTTATAAAAAAATAAAAATAAAACATTGCGACACAACCTGATGCGTCGCAATTATTTTCAGAATTTTTTTTTATGAAATATAATTATGAAATAAAAATATTGCAACGCATTAGCGACGCATTTTTCTGGAGAATAAAAAAAATTTTCCGTCGGTCATTTCCGCCAAATTAGCGACTCATTAGTGAAGCAAATAATTGCATCACTAAATTTCCCAAAAATAATAAAAAAAGCCAAATTAGCGACGGGTTAGCAACGCATAATTACGTCGCTAATCCAAAATAAATTATAAAAAAATAGCGAGGGATTAGCAACGCAAAATTGCGTCGCTAAGCCCTAATATATAACTCAGTCGCGCCCGGCCCCCCCGGTCTCTTCTTCTTTTCTTCTAACCCTACTCCTCCGCCACCGTCCCCTCCTCCGGCTCCCCCCGCCCTCTCCCACGGCACTAGGAACACCGGCGACAGCCCCCCCACCCCCGGCGGCGTCCCCTCTCTATCGAGGTAAGCCCCCTCTTCCCCACTCCCCTCTGCCGCCCTTCCGTTTTCCTTAGGCCACGGCCACGGCGGCGCCGTGGCCGTCGTCTCAGGCCATGGCCGGCGGTGGCCTGGCCACGGTGGCCAAGCCACCGTGTTGGCCTAGATGACAACCCAAGAGGGGGGGGATGAATTGGGTTCTTTAAAAAATTTAACCTCAAAGAAAAAATTGTTTGCTTAAGATGAATGAAAGTAAATGCAATGCAAATATAAAGCATAATCAATGAGATAGAGATAGAGATAGAGACAATAGAAGCACGACAAACACAAAGATTTTATAGTGGTTCGGTGTATCCAACACCTACGTGCACTCCCAAGATCCACTTGGGTCCACACTATGATCTCCTCGATTACAGCCGAGTTGTTTTACAAGCTCACAACCCAAACTTGTTGTTTTACCCGGGATCACAACGAACCCAGCCGGTTTTTCGGGCTCACCAGCACACAACCCTAAACTCAAGCTAATCTAGCTTGACCTGAGGTATACAACCTCCACTAGTTCAATCCCTTTGATTGAACTAGGCACAAACAAAAAGAATATAGTTTTTCAAAGATACACAGCTCCTCAATGAGCAAATATTCAAAAATAAGTAAACAAGTTTAGAAAAGCCTGATTTGAAGTTGTTTGGCTTTGAGCTTTTCTTCTTTTCTTCTTTTCTTCTTCTCCCTTTGGAATGATGAATTAAGCCTCAGCTTTAATCCCTCACAGTCGTTGCAGTTGAGAAGATTGGAAATGGAAGAAACAGAGCTTTTTCTTCAATTTGGAAAATCCACCGATTTTTGATTTGGGGTGCCTTGGATTCCTCTTTGAGCTTTTTGGAGTGGAAGGATTTGAATTTGAATGCTTTTCTCTTGGATTTCAGGCTCAGGGTTTCTCAGATTTTTGATTTGAAATATTTTCTTTTCCGTTCTTTTTTTCCTCTCTTCTCTCAAACAGTTGTTTTTCCCCCTTTTTATAAATTTCTTTTAATCCATTTTGGGAAGGAAACTAGCCGTTGGAGTGTACCTGGAAATAAAATATATCAGTTAGAAATTAGGTAAAAAGGAAATATTACCGTTAGAGTTGATACCCAGTCAGGTTGGAGTCGGCTCCAGCTTTTTAGGTGTCAGCTCCAGATCGTTTTACCAAAAATAGAAATTTCCGAGTTCGTTGAGGAGTTGGCTCCAAAAAAGTAAGTATCGGCTCGCCATCGCCAGGTGTCAGCTCCCGAATACTGTAGGTGTCGGCTCCAGGATGCTCAAAAAATCAACGTTCTGTTCACGCATCGAAGTCGGCTCCAGACACTGTAAGTGTCGACTCCGAAACTCTAGGTGTCGGCTCCGAAACTCTAGGTGTCGGCTCCGGAACGTATCAAAAATCAGAATAAAATTCGAATGTCCATGGGGTCGGCTCCAGATTTTCTAGGTGTCGACTTCAAGCTCTGAAACTTTGGAATCTCTGATTTGTATTTGATTCAAAATTCATTTCTTAATTCCTTTAAATTGATCAAATAAATTTAAGTCCTGAAACACTTATAAAATCCATTAGTAATCAAATAAATATACTCAATTCCTTTATTAATCATCAAAATCAATAAATGGATCAACAATCTCCCCCTTTTTGATGATTATAAAAACATTGAGTATATGCATAGAATTCTTAAATTAAAAAATTATCAAGGAAGTGATCTTCACGAGTAAGCTCCCCCTGAATAAGGTAGCTCCCCCTATGAAGTTCAAATTATTCTTCCTCTTACTTTACATATTTGGTGCTTAAGATTTCTTTATGCATAGTCAAATCAATTTGATTATTAATCTATATCAATTAAATAACTCAATATCATATCAATCAATTAACTTCATTAATGTTTTCATATTAATCAATTAAATAACTTGATTTTTCATATTAAACAATTAATGCAACATAACTTTCTCCCCCTTTAATGCAATTAACAATATAACTTTCTCCCTCTTAATGCATATACAACCATAATTCTCTTCCCCTTTTTTGTAATCAACAAAAAGGTAAAGAATATTTCACATTGCATCAAAAGATAATTTTCATTGCATCAAAAGATAATTTTATTTCAACAAAAGTCAAGTATTACAAAAAAACTTTTATTACATCAAATACTCATTCATCAAAATATAGCCTTCATTATCAACACATAAACTTCATTACATCAAAATGTAAACTACATTCATCAAAATTAAATTCATTACATTAAGATATTAACATTAAACATTCATGACATCAAGATATTAACATTAAACATTCATTACATCAAAAGTTCTTCCTCACTATTCTTGTTAAGTGACCTATAATATTTTTTATTTCATCACATTGAAGCTTAACATAGTCTTTAAGTCTCTCATCAACAAATGTGCAAGCTGTTAAGATTTTATCTTGAAGCTCGGCGTTGCACCTTGAATAAGTTTCACCATCTCCACAAATCTCTTTAAGTTCTTCAAAGATGTTCTTCAAATCACCACTTAAAGATTCTGCAGAGGAGTTAAGAGTTGATTCAATTTTGCAATCCGATCATCAAGTGAGTAAAGTGATTCTTTTATATTCATAAACCGACTATCAAACTCATACTTTTGAGCAGCAAATAAACTTTTTAATTTCTCCATTTGAAGGTCTGAGAATCCAGCTGAAGAAGTGGATGGTTGATCATTAACATGTGCAGGTGCAGGAGCAGGAGCAGGAGCAGGAATGGGACTCCTAGGCTATGGAGAAGGAACCCTAACTGATGGTCCAGCCTCGCAAGGCTCAGAAACTCTCGACATAGGGGCTCTCACATCAAGGTGTCCTTTCCTATCCCACTGTCCATTCACTTTAGCAAAACCCATCCGATGCAATGTTGCCAAACTATAGTAGTCGGTGTGCCTCAGGTTCTTAGATGGTTCATTCTCTTGAATTACAACCCCTTGGCTCCTGAAAACCATAGTAAGCACCATGCCATACGGTAGGAATGATCTTCTCCTTTCTCCAGCTTCCGCCATATAAAATATCATCATAGCTGCCAGACTGATTGGCTGTCCAGTCAAAACACTATCCATAACAACAATGTCTCGCTCCGAGACATACTCAAACCGACCGGTCTTCGGAAACAAAATTCTACTTCAAATGTTGTGTAATAATCTCAATTCCAAGGGTAATTGATTAGCTCTAATCTCCTCAAACTCTGTCACTTCCCTTCCTAACATCCTCGAAAGAGCCGCTGACCTATCACTGTGCATGTCAGCTCCTAAACCGGAAATTGGGATGCTAAGGAGGTTTCCAAGCTTTTGAAAAGTAAGGTGAATCCTTTTATTTCTTACTGAGCTAACTAAACCACCATCACCTCTAGCCAAATTAAAATAAAATTCTTTTACTAAGGCTAGATAAGTGGGAACATCAAGAGAGCAGAGCTTATCCCAGCCCATTTCCTTTAATTGCCTACCGATTGAGAAACCCTCGGTTTCAAATAGGTCAAAATCAATCTTTCTCCCCATTGTGATAACCCTCCCGGCTAAGGTATCTACCTAAGTGGAAGAGGTGTTGGGGTTGACTGAATCCGTGGATGAATCACTGCTTGGAGTCGGCTCACGAGCGGGACGACGCGTGGACCATTTTCTCGTGGTCACCGGCGCTCCAACCACTGATTCCCTCCTTTTGGGTGCAATTAGATCTTTGGGAAGTTCGATTTGGATGGAATTAGAGGTGGGGAAGTTTTGAAAGAATTTTGGAGGAGTTTGGTTAGGATTTGAGAAGTTATGAAATGATGAGGTGTCGACTCTGCCCTAATAAATCAATTTTGGAATCCCAGGTGTCGACTCCCGCAAAGTCGGGTGTCGACTTCAAATCGCTAACACAGTCAGTGCTCGAACTGGAGTCGGCTCCACTTATACGGGTGTCGGCTCCAAGGTCAGGGACCGAGAGTGACACAGTCAGAGGTGTCGACTCGTCATTCTGAGGTGTCGACTCCAAAGACAGTTTCAGAAAAAAATAATTGAAATTCAAATGACTGAAACTTGTCAAAAAGAGTTTAATAAAATTTTAAAAAATCTTTGAAATATCAAGGATCAAATAGCTCAAATGACTAGATAATTTGTCCTTAAAATTGTGAAAGGATTTTAAGAAATTTATAGAAATCTAGATTCTCATTCCTTAGGGTTTCAAAATCACTCTAAAGGGTCACATATTCCTAATTCACCTCTAAGATAACAAAATCTCTTTTCATTCAAGGTTTTGTAAATATGTCAGCTAATTGTTCCTCTGTATTAACATATTCAAGACAGATTTTATTATTAGCAACATGTTCTCTTATAAAATGATATCTAATTTCAATGTGTTTTGTTCTTGAATGTTGAATTGGATTTTTAGTCAAATTTATTGCACTCGTGTTATCACATCTAATTGGCGTTTTATCAAGGGTTATGCCATAATCTTCAAGTTGCCTCTTAATCCAAAGGATTTGAGCACAGCAACTTCAGCTGCAACATACTCTGCTTCAGCAGTAGATAATGCAGCCGAATTTTGCTTTTTGCTAAACCAAGAGATTAAGTTACATCCTAAGAACTGACATGCACCACTTGTGCTTTTTCTATCTAATTTACATCCAGCATAGTCAGAATCAGAATATGCAATTAAATTTAAAGTTGAGTCTCTAGAGTACCATAAACCTACATTTTTAGTTCTACTTAAATATCTTAAAATTCTTTTACAGTAATTAAGTGAGATTCTTTAGGTTCATATTGAAATCTAGCACATAAACATACTGCAAACATAATATCTGGTGTACTAGCTGTTAAGTAGAGAAGAGATCCAATCATACCTCTATAATGTTTTTGATCTACTTTCTTACCATCTTCATCTTTGTTCAATTTGCACAAGGACTCATAGGAGTTCCAAGTGTCTTGATTGACTCCATTCCAAACTTCTTGAGCAGTTCTTTTGTGTATTTGGCTTGATTGATGAAAATTCCTTCTTTGCTTTGTTTGATTTGAAGTCCTAGGAAGAAGTTGAGTTCTCCCATCATACTCATTTCAAACTCACCCTGCATCAACTCAGCAAATTCTTGACATAACAAGTTGTTAGTAGCACCGAATACAATATCATCGACATATATTTGTACTACTAATAAATCTTTATCTTTTCTTTTCAAAAATAATGTTTTATCAACATTTCCTCTTACAAAATCATTTTCAATTAAAAATTTGCTTAATCTTTCATACCAAGCTCTAGGTGCCTGTTTCAAACCATATAGTGCTTTGTGTAATTTAAAAACATGATTTGGAAATTCATGATCTTCAAAACCAGGTGGTTGTTCAACAAACACTTCCTCATTTATAAATCCATTTAAAAATGCACTTTTAACATCCATTTGAAATAAATTGATATGCATATGACATGCAAATGCAAGTAATAATCTAATTGCTTCAAGTCTAGCTACAGGTGCAAAAGTTTCATCAAAATCAATTCCTTCTTCTTGATTATATCCTTTTGCAACTAATCTAGCTTTGTTTCTAATTACTATGCCATTTTCATCTAATTATTTCTAAATACCCATTTTGATCCTATAACAGAATGATCTTTAGGTCTATCTACAAGAGTCCAAACATTATTCCTAGTAAATTGATTTAATTCTTCTTGCATAGCTAACATCCAATTATTATCTTTTTCTGCTTCTTCAATAGTTTTAGGTTCAATTTGAGATACAAATGCAAGATGATTATTGATGTTTCTCATTGATGATCTAGTTCTTACTCCTTGAGATGGATCACCTATAATTAATTCTCTTGGATGACCATAGGCATATCTCCAATCTCTAGGTAGATCTATATCATTATGATTTGCATCAACAACATCAACACTAGGAGAATCATTATCTTTAGCTTCTTCTTCATGATCTGAAGATACATCTATATTCAATTTTTCAATATCTCTTTCTAGAATGTTTGTATCTTCCTCATCATCAATCTTTTCAGAACTTGATGCTAAAGATTCATCAAAAATTACATGAATAGATTCTTCTACAATTAAGTTCTCTTGTTAAATACTCTATAGGCTTTACTAGATGTTGAATATCCTAAGAAAATGCCTTCATCAGATTTTGCATCAAATTTTCCTAGATTATCTTTGCCATTATTATGAATGAAACACTTACAACCAAATGCATGAAAATAACTTATGTTTGGTTTTCTATTATTCCATAGTTCATAAGGTGTTTTCTTAATGATTGGCCTAATTAGAGCTCTATTAAGAATGTAGCATGCCGTGTTTATAGCTTCCGCCCAAAAGTATTTTGGTAGGTTGCTTTCACATAGCATGGTACGGGCCATGTCTTCTAAGGTTCTATTTTTCCTTTCAACTACTCCATTTTGTGTGGTGTTCTAGGTGCTAAAAAATTATGATGAATGCCATTTTCTATGCAAAAGTTTTCAAATAAATGATTTTCAAATTCAGTGCCATGATCACTTCTTAGAGACACTATGGTGTTGTTTTTCTCATTTGTGACCTTCTTGAAGAATTTCAGAAATAATGGAAAGGTCTCATCCTTATGAGCTAAAAAAATACCCAAGTGTATCTAGAATAATCATCTACAATCACAAGACCATATTTCTTTCCTCCTAGACTTGTGGTTCTAGTAGGTCCAAAAAGATCCATGTGAAGTAGTTCAAGAGGCCTAGAAGTGGAAACAATATTTTTAGTTTTGAAAGAATTTCTAGTTTGTTTTCCAAATTGACATGCATCACAATTTGTTATTTTCAAAATCTAGTTGTGGAAGTCCTTTTACTAAATCCATTCTAATTAATTTTGAAATAAGTGTGTGCTTGCATGACCTAATCTACGATGCCACAACCAACCAATCTCATTCATATTAGCATTATTAGCAACTAAGCAATGATTACTAGTAGACAAATTTCTAAATCAATCAAGTATACATTGCCATTTCTATTTCCAATAAAAACAATGCTATTATCAATGGGATTAGAAACTGTGCATATAGAAGATTCAAATGATACTTTAAAACCTTTATCACATAATTGACTAATGCTAATTAAATTGTGTTTCAAACCATTAACATATAAGACATTTTCAATATATGTGGAGGGAGTTATTTGAATGTTACCAAACCCCATAGATTTGGCCTTTGCCATTATCACCAAATGTAACTACTCTCCTCTTTTGCTTTCAAGGGTGATGAATTGATCCTTGTCACCCGTCATGTGCCTTGAGCAGCCGCTATCGAGATACCACTTTCGCTTTGATCTTTTGGCCGCAAGACACTCTGAAAAATAATTAAGTCTTATATTTAGGTACCCAAGCCTTCTTGGGTCCTTCATGGTTAGTAGCATAAAGACTGTTCCTTTGGGAACCCATATCTTCTTTCCTTTATTATTTAACTTCTTGTCAATTTTCTTAAAATTGCATTCAAAAATTTGTGTCCCTTCTTGTTACAGTAATGACATGTAACATTATCATTGTTTTGTTCCTTTCTAAAAAAGTTTTTGACAAATTTTGCTTTAAGTTAGGTCTATAACCTAAACCAGCCTTATCATATACAGCTCTTTGATTACTTAACAATAAATTAAGTTTTTAGAACTATAAGTGAATTTATCAACAATATTTTATATTTATCAACTTCCTTCTTTAGTTTATCATTTTCATTGAAATTGATTCTTTTTCTTTGATAGATTTTTATTTTCAGATTTCAGCACTTTAGTTTCATTATTAAGATTTTCTTTTTCTTTAATGAAAGTTAAATTTTCGTTTTCAAAAACTTATATTTCTTTTTCAAAATTTTAAATCACCAACAAGTTCATTAAAGCATCAAACAATTCATCAAAGCAAAATCATCACAGGATTTTCGAACTTACCTCATCATCGTTTGCCATAAGCAAATGTTTGCAACTTCCTTTTGATCTTCCTCTGAAGAAGATTCATCACTATCACTCAGGTTGCAACATAGGCTTCTTCTTCTTCTTAAAAGTCTTTTTCAGTTGAGGACAATCATATCTATAATGCCCGGTTTCTTACATTCATAGCAAATCAAGGGCTCTTTCTCTTTGTCCTTGTCCTTATCTTTTTCTTTTTCTCCTTCCATTTAGCTCCAAATTTCTTTTGTGGAAGGGTTTCTTTCTCCTCATGAATTTTTTGAATTTCTTGCTAGAAGAGCTGTCTCATCATCATCATCATTTTCACTCGCTCTCCTCACTTTCAGCAGCCTTAAGAGCTATGGTCTTTTTCTTTTTCACATCCTCTTCTATGTTGCTTCATGGTCAAGCTCATGGGTCATTAGGGATCCTAGAAGCTCCTCTAAGGGTAAGGTATTGAGGTCCTTTGCTTCTTGGATTGCTGTCACCTTCGCTTCCCACGTTCTTGGAAGTGACCTGAGAATTTTACGAACAAGTTCAGAGTTAGATATATTTTGCCTAAACTTTTCAAACCATTTACAATATCAGTAAATCTAGTGTACATGCATGTATAGTTTCAGTTTGTTCCATGCTAAATAATTCATATTTGTGCACTAGAATATTGATCTTAGATTCTTTAACTTGATTGTCCCTCATGGGTAACCTCTAATCTATCCCAAATCTCCTTTGCGGAATTACATGTAGAGATTCTATTAAATTCATTAGCATCTAAAGAGCAATACAAGACATTCATGGCCTTAGCATTGAGCTGTGCCATTTTCCTATCATTATCATTCCAATCCCTTTCGGGTTTAGGAACAATAGTGCCATCAA